>WNWK01007604.1:60781-92312 GCA_009830355.1 Cherax destructor | reverse complement strand
CTCCCTGCATCCTACAATAACCTGCAGCGCTGTATAACCCCTGTGGTTTAGCGCTTCTATTTGATTATACAGTGGTACCTCGACTTACGATGGTCCCCAAACTCACCCTTTTATGTAAGTTTATTTTTTTAAATGCTTTTGTAAGTGTAATTTTGGGGGTCTAAAAGGACTAGTCTATTTTACAACATTTCTTAAGGAGATAAATTCGTTTGGTAATGGCACTTGAACAGCATTCTGGAATGAAAAAATATCGTAAGTCGAGGTACCACTGTAATAATAATAATACGGCTTATTTATCTATCACAATTCATCTAATATGACATAATAAACAATATAAATAACATAAAAACCTGATATACACTCTAGAATGAATAAAATATGTGTGTCATTACGAATGTGGTGGCGAGCATACTCGGTCCAGCTATGAAAACATCTTCCCATTCTTTCCTCCTTCAGACGCATTAGTATAAGAGAAACGGAGTTTGTAATGCTAACTGCATTAGATCACTTCTTTCCAGTCGGCTACAGGATTGAACAGAATTCATTCCTGTCCAGGCTGGTAACAACAACAACAACAATAACTGGTTTGTTGACAAAACTCCCGAACATTGTACGCTCTCATTCTCTCGTTTATTCATTTAATCTTGTTTACTCACCTCTCACTCTACATTAAGACTGCCTCTTACCACCACTGCCTCTAACACTGCCTCAACCAACAAACAAGTACCACTGCCTCTCACCACCACTGCCTCTCACCACCACTACCTCTCACCACCACTGCCTCTCACCACCACTGCCTCTCACCACCACTGCCTCTCATCACCACTGCCTCAACCACCACTAGTTTCCAGTCAGCTTCACGGAGTGAACAGAATTCAATCCTGTCCAGGCTGGAAACAGCAACAACAACTGGTTTGTTGGTGTATGAAAGAGGCAGGAGCGTTTGGAGGCAGGACAAGATAGCTCTTCAATACGACACTAATATAAATTCTACGGCTTATTTATCTATCACAATTCATCTAATATGACATAATAAACAATACAGTTGTACCTCGAGTTACGATGGTCCCCAAAATCGCCCTTTTATGTAAGTTTATTTTTTTAAATGCTTTTGTAGGTATATTTTTGGGGGTGTAAAAGGACTAGTCTATTTTACATTACAGTGGACCCCCGAGTTTCGTAAAAACTTTACTCCTGAAGTCTGCTCAAGCACTATTACCGAACGAATTTACTCCCTTAAGAAAAAATATCACGTAGGTTAGTCTATTTCAGACCCCCAAAAATATACTTCCATGCACTTAAATATTATACTTACATAACTGTACGATTCCGGTATTCGTTAACAGGTCCACTGTATTCCTTATGGGGATAAATTCGTTTGGTAATGGCACTTGAACAGCATTCTCGAACGAAAAATATCGTAACTCGAGGTACCACTGTATTAATAACATAGAAACATGATATATACTCTAGAATGGATAAAATATGTCATTATGTATGAGAGAACTGGCGGTAGTATTGTTTTTGTTGGGTATATGGGCCACTGCTGGTGGAGGTTGGCAGCAGCAGCAGGCCACCACCAGCTCTATTCACACAATGTACATGTATATAATTTATAAATAAGAAATATTTACACTTAAATTTATAAATAAATATTTATAAATAAGGAATATTCACACTTCTATAAATAAGAAAGATTTACACTTACCTTGGAGGAGATGTTGGCAGATGGCAACTGTAGTCTGTCCCTATATTCCTCAAACAAACAATGGAGGAGTTAGGTTTTGTGTCATCATTTTTCTATCGATTAATGGCTTAACTTACTTGCTACACTGTTAATGCTACACTTTAACGCCGGCTGGTACTATAGCCTTTATCGACTCCACTTTGATACTTTGCTATGATTTTTTTCTTTAATTCTATGGTGTTCCTCACTTTCTTTACCAAAGGACTGACACTAGAAGCTTTCTTTTGGGCCCATGGTGACTTATTTAGCAGTCACACACAATAATCAAAGGCCAAAAACAATGGATTGTTAAGAAATGTTTAATATCAACTCGCAGGTAATGTTCACTCAACCAGAAACAATGCTACACTGCCTGAGAATGCGCGTGAGAGGCGGGCTTGCTGGCTTTGTATGTGCGATGGGCACTGGACAGGTTCCGTACCATGAACGAAAACGGAGTAAATTTTCCCGAAAAAAATGCATGAAAACTGAAACACATGAAAACAGAGATACAGAAAACGGAGGGACCACTGTAATTTATAACATGTATGGAGACGGCGCCTGTCATAACATGCGCGTGACGCGGCAAAAAAAAATTTCTATAAATTTCTTATATTTTCTCTCTAATATAATACAAATTCACCATTTGATATCATAGGAGAGTGGGAGGGGCTAATATGGTCTGAGAACCAATCAGGAAGCTTCTCTGGGTAGAAGTGCTGACAAGGCATAAATTACGTTGTTAAGGCCAACACACACCAGCCAACAAATTGTTCTATTCTTACGCTAATATCAATAATAATGATTATTTACTTATTACAATTGATCTATTATGACATAAGGTGACATATTAATAGCATAGAAACATGAAAAAAACACCAGAATAAATATTATGTAGCATAATATGACGGTCTATGGCCAGGTAGTGGAAGGGTCGCCACCGACCATAAGGGTTATTTTTCCCATTCTCACATTCTATTATGAGAGAAAACGGATCTAGCGATGGTAAACTGTAGTAGACACTAATGGATGATGATGAAAATGGAAAAAAAACAAGTATTTTTGGGAAATTTTTTTCTGAGTACTCGGGCTGCGCGGTGCCATTATCTCGGAAGTAAGTTATTTATGTATTTAGCCAAGTACCATCATTATTAACCCGTAAACCGTCCAAACGTATATATACGTTTACTACGCCAGTGTCCCGAATCTTTTGAAAAAAAAAATAGTTTTTTTAATAGAAATAAAGTGCACATTTTTCTAAGTGCTATAGGATAAAAAAAAATGTTATGCTCAGTACTTACCGATATATGAGGCCGAGAAGTTGGCACTGGATGCTCACCTGACGGCAACATCGAGTCCTGCCGCTTGCAGAAGTGTTGCCGATATACCTTTTTCTCGTTTTATATTATTTTACATAATTTTTATGTTCTGATAATTACAATTTATAGTAGTTCTTTGTTCTAAGACTAATATTAGGTACTGAAAGTGTACTCAAATTGTCACAAACACACTGACAGGTGGACATTTGCACCTGCCTTGGTCATTTACTATTGTCTAGGAATATATTCAAAGTATTTATAGGTCCCAGCAATGTTTTGAATACGTGGTGTTATATAATAATAATAATAATAATAGGAATAATAATAAGAATAAGAATAATAAGTTCCCTTGAAGCATGATGTAAAACAAGTCAGTCCACTGCTGACAGTGATAGGATAAGATAACATAATTGGTGACGTTTGATGAGCGTATGCGAGGGTGCAGTGATAAGATAAGATAAGGGGTGACATTTGATGAGCATCCCCCTCTGTTTTCACTGTTACACAAACATATCTGTCTGTCTATCTGTCTGTCAATCTCTCTGTCTGTCAAGCTCTCTGTCTGTCTGTCAAACTCTGTCTATCTGTCAAGCTCTCTGTCTATCTGTCTGTCAAGCTCTGTGTCAAGCGCTCTATCTGGCAAGCTCTCTGTCTACCTGCCTGTCTGTCAAGCTCTCTGTCAATCTGTCTGTCCATCTAGCATCTAGCTCTCCCATCTCAGAGAGATCCACTCCTGAACCAACACGTCTGGTTCCTGAGCAAGTGTAAATACGTATTTGCCAGTCATGTTTACACATTATCTCTACAAGCAATTTGTCTGGATTTTTTAGGTTATCCTAGGAAATTTACACTATGTATAATTGTATTTGTGTACCTGTGAGACACAGATAGACAGAGTCAGATAGAGATAGACAGAGACAGATAGACAGGCATAGGTTATAAGACATTCTGAAAGGATGTTGCACAAATGTTGCACATGGGTTATTATCAAGGTTTTTTATATTTCCTCGACCACTAATGGCCATATCCACCTCAGAGCCACTAAACTCGGGGTCAACATCACTTTCCACTTAAAATGGGAGAGTTAATACTTAATGACATCAGTGAATCCCATGTGTTTGCCGCGCTGTTTGCTCTAGCTGGCGCTCAATTGAACTGGTCCTCCCACAAGGTACTAAGTGGTCCCAGATTTTTTTAATACAGCACACACGAAGGGCTAAGACCCATTCTATGCTGACCAGGCATCTCAGTCCAATCGTGCCAAATTTGGAGGCAGGAAAAATAAAACGTAAATATACGTTTGGGGCAGTAGCGGTACTAACGTATATATACGTTTGGACCGTTTACGGGTTAATGAACGAATTGACGTTATTTTCACAACAAACATAGAAGAATGATTGCTTTACAAGATAGTATGTACCTTTTTGAAGTATCCCAAATATTTTCAGATTTGTTTGGGATAAAAGTCCGATATTTTGCTAAATATCAAGAAACCTATAAACTGTATTTTTTTTTAGAATGAAGATAAGCTTTATTACAGAATTAGTACATGCTGCACGATGGACGTAGAAGTGTTCTATCAACAGAAAATGTCAAAACCACTTTTTCAAGTACCACTTCGGAGGAGCTCACTCCTAAGTACAGTAGTACCTCGGTTAACGATGGTCCCCAAACTCGCCCTTTTATGTAAGTTTATTTTTTAAATGCTTTTTTAAGTGTATTTTTGGGGTCTAAAAGGACTAGTCTATTTTACATTATTCCTTATGAGGATAAATTCGTTTGGTAATGGCACTTGAACATCATTCTGGAACAAAAGAATATCGTTAACCGAGGTACCACTGTATATTTTTTAGGAATTTTCAGTAAATCTTGCATGGTTCATTTGCTTTTTGGCCGATTTTATTGAAACTTCGTCAAAGCTCCTTCTATATAAGCTTCTAATAGTACACCAAAAATGAGCGCAATCGGTAAACAAATTTTAAAAGTTGAGTCAGATCGTTCAAGTGTGAATTCATTCGCCCCTCCCTTAAATGTCTTATTTTACGTTAATATAGACATTTTCATTAATCCATCTATGATATTTTCTTCAAAATTATATAAGAAACAAGTTATGTAGCATATAAACATGCATACGGCACTCTCATAATTTGCTTCGAGTTCTTTCTTGAATTCTATCGTGTTTCTCGCCTTCTTTATCAAAGGGCTGGCACTCAGAACTTTCTTTGGCCCCACGGTGGCTTATTTAGCAGTCGCACTCAATAAACAAGCACAAAAAACAATGGATTATTGACCGAGTCACGCGGACACGTTTGATACGGACCATTTTCAACTTTATGAAAACCTAGCGGATGTATGAAAACTGGGACAAAAATTTCAACAAAAAAAGTCGTTGAAAATTGAATTCTACGAAAACTGGAGCATACGAAAACCAAGGTTCCACTGTACTGTATTTATTAGGTAAATCAACAAATATTAGAGGTGTTATTGCAGTGTCTTGGCTTGGTGATGTCTGAACTGTCCAGAGAAGATTCTGGCTTAGTTCTTTTGTTTCTTTTCTGACCAGAGCTGCCACAGTGCCATTAAATCTGACAAGTTTTCAACATTGTCTGTGGCTAGTCATCATATAACATGCTGCAGGATTGAAGAACTAGTGTATTTTAAATTATTGTTTCCTTCTGATATTTTTTTTCTCTCTCCACAGTGTAAGATTTTGTTTTTTTCAATGCTTCCATGCATATTTGTTCTTAAATAAGAGGTAAGAGTTTTCTACCTAGTATTTCAATTCTTTTTTTATGTGTGGAAATTTTTAAAAATTGTGATTAATTTTATCCTCAATAACATGTTTTCTTTAAGATACTTTTGTTTGTTCACAGTTCAAAATTCGCAAAGAAGCCATGTGTGGGTTAGCAATGATCTACAAAAAACATCTCAATAGCCCAGATGTTCCATCAGCCACTCGCCATGCTGTGACATGGATCAAGGATAAGATTCTTCATGGTTACTACATGACCAGTATGGATGATAGGTGAGACTATCTCTTCATACAAGCTCACATGCTGTAATTATGCTGTTTCTACTTAGTACAGTACAAGTACTATATTTATAGACATTATTCCTTGTCAGCATCAGTACTTTTTAGTATATTCCCAGACAAAAGTTATTACAGGGCTGATATATTCTATATTTATACTTTTCTAAAGTAATCATTTTGTCATTTAGATGACTAAAGAAAGAGGTCTGTAAGTGATAATTCACTTAGGTACAGAGATGTTATATATAATGTCTAACACAAAGTGGGAGTTGTTGCAGTTGCTCTTTGCTGATGACACAGTCCTTTTGGAGATTCTGAAGAGAAGTTGTAAAGGTTGGTGGATTAATTTGGGAGGGTATGTAAAAGAAGGAAATTAACCCTTTGACTGTTTCAGTTGTATATATACGTCTTACGAGCCAATGTTTTTGACATATTAATACGCCAAAATTCTAGCGGCTTCAAATCAAGCAGGAGAAAGCTGGTAGGCCCACATGAGAGAGAATGGGTCTCCATGATCAGTGTGCACAGTATAAAAAAAATCGGGGAGCCAGTGGTGCATTGTGGGAACGCCATTTCGGTAGTCCTTGTTCAGTACGCCTAGCAGTAAGAAATATCTGACTCCCTGGTGAATCTGGGACTCTTCTCTTCCCAAGTGATAGCTCTAACGCAGATGGAAGTATCAGTGAAGATGAATTTCATGGTTTTGAGAAGTTTGTGACCAAAAGCATATCCCAGGATACTAGAAGGAAGGAAGGAAGGAAAGAAGAAGTAAGGAAGGAAGTACGAGATGAAAGGAAGGAAGTACGAGATGAAAGGAAGGAAGTAAAGTATGTAGGAAGGAAGAAGGAAGGAAAAAGTCAGACAAAGAGACTTATTTCCAGTGAGGGTGGCGAGTGATGGTATAATTTGTCATTTTGACATCAGCCACACCCTGACTCAGCATATTTACAAGTCCACCCACACACAGCAACCAGCTTCCAGAAGCTAATAGCAGTTCTAGGAACATGTCCAGTGACTATATGTGTATATATATTATAGAAACCAGAAGGAAGGAAGGACGAGATGAAAGGAAGGAAGGAAGGAAAGAAGTAAGAAGGAAGGAAGGAAGGAAAGGAGTAAGGAAGGTAGGTAGGAAGGAAGGAAGGAATGTAGGAAGGAAGGTAAGAAGGAAGGTAAGAAGGAATGTAGGAAGGAAGGAATGACGACCCAGACAACCATCAACGTAGGATAACTACCTAACACAAATGCCTGCTACTACTTTTGAGTGTGAGGTGTGTAAAACACCACTGTGCATGACACCATGTTTCAAAGAGTTCCACAAGCTGCAGAACTTCTGCGAATATGTCCAGTGACTGTACATTTGTATATAGTATGTATATTATAGAACAATAGTAATAAACAATTTTTTTATTGTTGGTTTGTGTAAACCAGTTTTGTAAACAATATAATGAGAATGTTTGTGCGCTTATTGTGTTGCATACGAGTGTATATATGTACATTGCACCTTTGGTCTCACATGCCACATAAGTTACTTGAAAAAAATAATTGAAAAGGACAAGAAACCTTTGAATGGGAGTAAATATAAGATTACCGGGTGACTAGCGTTTGCCGCTGTTGCCATACGCGGCTCATTTTCTGCCAGCTTTATAGCTTTATGCCTCTGTATCTCGGTAAGTACTGATCGCAAAAAAATTTTTGGGGCTTAAAACAATCGGCAAATTAACCCTTAACCCTTTGGGGGTCCAAGGGGGGTCTCTGAAACTCGTTCTCAGGGTCCACGAATTTAAAAAAAAAAAAAAAAAAATTCTTATGGAATGATAGAGAATCGTTTTCCGATCATAACGCCA
This sequence comes from Cherax destructor, assembly GCA_009830355.1. Classification (NCBI taxonomy): domain Eukaryota; kingdom Metazoa; phylum Arthropoda; class Malacostraca; order Decapoda; family Parastacidae; genus Cherax; species Cherax destructor. Next base: position 84,389 of record WNWK01007604.1, on the reverse strand, counting down.
CAAAAATTATGAAATTTGATCGAAAACTAACGGAATTATGCTTTCGCGAAGTTAGCGGTAGCCATGACACTTACGCATCCGCGATTTCGCCCACTTTGAGCCCTATTTTCGGCACATTCCAATGTTTCAGTCTACTGAAATTATAGCTATTTCGCTAGAACTCCATTTCTTCTATCGATTGAGTACAAGAAACCGCCTATTTACCAATTTCAACTACCCAAAATAGTGGTCAGAAAATGGCAATTTGGCAAATTTCACACAAATTTCAAAAGATGCCAATTTCAAAATAGGATCCATAATAAACAAGACAGACATTCCTGGCACTAAAATAACATCTTCTCTGTTCATTAGTTACGTCTCCAGGCCCCTCTTACATTACTTTTGCTTTCCATTTTGAATTTTTATTCTCACAAAAAAATAGATTTATTGTTATGTATACAACTACATCATTGTAAAAATGGTATAAATAATATCAGAGTACTTGTGCATGAATATTAGACTTGCCAGTTGATGTGTATTGGACGCATGGTGTGATTTGTTTACTCTTGAACATCGTCAAAAATCGAACATTTTCGCTACTTTGAGCTCAATTTCAAGGTACTTGTTATTGTCAAACCAATCAAAATCATCTCTATTTCTGTAATATATCTTCCATTCTATCAAATGAGAACAAGAAAACGAGAATACAACAATAAATACCATACGAAAATAGACTGCAAAGTCACTGTTTTAAACCAAAAACACGCTCAGAGTTTTTTTTTCCTCATTATGCACTGTGTTGTGCAGGAATTTTTTTATACTGTGCACACTGACCGCACAGACCCATTCTATCACATCTAGGCCTAACAGCCTGTTTCTGCTTGATTTGAGGGCGCTAGAATTTAGGCGTACAAGTACGTCAATAACCCCAGTGCGTAAGACGTACTAGTACGACCAAAACCCCGAAAGGGTTAAACGGTCCAAACATATATTTACGTTAGCTCGCCCAGTGCCCCGAATCTTTTGAAAAAAAAAAATTATTATTTTTTTATAGAAATAAAGAGCACATTTTTTTTAAGTGTTATAGGATAAAAAAAAAGAATTTGGGTCAGTAGTTACCGAGATATGAGGCGGAGAAGTTGGCACTGGATGCTCGCCTGACAGCAACCGGAGTCCTGCCGCTTGCAGAATTGTTGCCGATACAATGGACCTCCGAGTTTCATAAAAACTTCACTCCTGAAGTCTGCTCAAGCGCCATTACTAAACGAATTTACTCCCTTAAGGAAAAATGTCACGTAGGTTAGTCTATTTCAGACCCCCAAAAATACACTTCCACAAGCACTTACAATATTATACTTACATAATTGTACGATTTCCGGGGTTTACGAAACTCGGGGGTCCACTGTATACCTTTTTTTTCACTTTTTTTTATTATTTTATTGAATTTTTATGTTCTCATAATCACAATTTATAGTAGTTCGTTCTTGTGATTTCATAGCCAATCTGTGTTCTGCCACTAATATTAGGTACTGAAATTGTACTCAAATAATAATAATAATGATAGTGCATAAAAATAATAATAATAATGATAGTGAATAATAATGATGATAATAATAATAATAATAATAATAATAATAATAATAAAGATTTGTGTCGTGCCTTATCTGATCTCCACTAATGACTATGGTGACATTTCACGAGATGGGTGAGCCATAGTCTTATCTCTTCTTATCAGTTCAGTAATTACAGTGATGACATTTGACAGCTTACATTGCTTCCCTTTATTTGTTACGCAAACCTGTCTGTATCTGTCTGTCTGTGTGTCTGTCTTTCTGTCTGCCTGTATGTCGTCTCCTTTCTGTCTGCTTGTCTCAGAGAGTAGCTCATGAACCAACTGGTATTACGCAGATCACAAGCACATTATAACACTTTGTCTTGATTTTTTTAGTTATCCTAGGTAATTTACACTATGTATAATTGTATTTACGTATGTGTTCCTGTGAGATAGAGACAGAGACAGATAGATACAGACAGACAGACAGAGATAGACAGCCAATCAGGTACCCAGCTGACCAGCCAGCTGCTGGCCAGCCAGGTGGCCAACCAGCTGTTTGCCAGCCAGGTCCCCAGGCAGGCAGGCAGCCAGATGGCCTGCCAGCCTGCCGACATCACTTTCCACTTCAAAGGGGAGTGTTAATATGACATGACATCAGTGAATCTATGGTGTTTGCCGCAGTGTTTGCTCTAGCAGGCCCTCAATTTAACTGGTGCTCCCACAAGGTACTAAGTGGTCCCAGATTTTTTAATATGACGCACACCGAGTGTTAAGACCCATTCTATGCTGACCAGGCATCTCAGGCCAATCGTGCCAAATTTGGAGGCAGGAAAAATAAAACGTAAATATACGTTTGGGGCAGTAGCAGTGCTAACGTAAATATATGTGTGGACTGTTTAAGGGTTAATCTTAACATTTGGTAAGAATTTTTTTTTTTTTTCAAATACAGTGGTACCTCGAGTTACGATGGTCCCCAAAATCGCCCTTTTATGTAAGTTTATTTTTTTAAATGCTTTTGTAAGTATATTTTTGGGGGTGTAAAAGGACTAGTCTATTTTACATTATTCCTTATGGGGATAAATTTGTTTGGTAATGGCACTTGAACAGCATTCTCGAACGAAAAAATATCCTAACTCGAGGTACCACTGTACAGTGGTACCTCTGGTTACGAGCTTAATTCCGAATGAATTTGTTCCCATGAGGAATAATGTAAATTAGACTAATCTGTTTCAGACCCCCAAAAATACACTTACAAAAGCACTTACAAAAATACACTTACGAGCAGCTCCCAACTAGAACAATTATGTAAGTGTATTTTTGTAAGTGCTTTTGTAATCAGATATCAATCTTTCATTACCTAAATTTTTCATTACTTTCGTGGCCTTTCTCTTTCCTACGTTCACTTTTAACCCTTTGACTGTCGCAACCCTAAATCCTGAAGTGTCTTTTTATGTCGTAAAATACAGTGGTACCTCGACATACGAGCAGCTCCCAACTAGAACAGTTATGTATGTCGAGGTACCACTGTATTTTACAACATAAAAAGACACTTCAGGATTTGGGGTTGCGACAGTCAAAGGGTTAAAAGTGAATGTAGGAAAGAGAAAGGCCACGAAAGTAATGAAAAATTTAGGTAATGAAAGATTGATATCTGATTAGAGTTTGAAGGAAGTGAGTGTGTTCAGATATTTGGGAGTGGACTTGTCAGTAGATGGGTCTCTGAAAGATGAGGCAAACCATAGAATTGACAAGGGTAAAAAGGTGAGTGGTGCACTGAGTAGTCTGTGGAGACAAAGAACGTTATCCATGGAAGCAAAGAGTGTATAGTGGTACCAGTGAAATATATGTGTGAAGCATAGGTGGTGAATGGTGCAACAATGAGGAGGCTGAGGGCAGTGGAGATGTTGTTGAGGGCAGTGTGTGGTGTAAATATTATGCAGAGAATTCACAGTTTAGAGATTATTTATGTGGGGTTACTAAAAGTATTATTCAGAGGGCTGAAGAGGAGTTCTTGAGGTGGTTTGGACATTTAGAGAGGATGGAACAAAATAGGATGCCTTGGAGAATGTATAAATCTGTAGTCTCTACCAAACCTATTAAAGCCATATAGCATGAATTAATAGAATATTCAGTTCTCTTGTATTCATTGTAACTCACCTAATGACCACATGTTCAAATTTACTGCACTGTTATTGCCTTATTAACCCTTTGAGGATCCAGCCTCCCAATTTTAAAATTTCCCACAGGGTACAAGAATTTAAAAAAAAAATATTATTTTTTCTTATGAAATGGTAGAGAATCTTTTTCTGAAGGTAATAAAACAAAAAGTACAAAATTTGATTAAGAATTGACGAAATTACATTCTCGCGAAATTTGCTGTGTCAGCGATATTTACGCATCGGCTATTTTGCCCACTGAGTCTTATTTCCGGCCAATTACGTTGTTACATTAAACCAAATTCTTAGCTCTTTCGCTAGTATGTGTTCCATTTTATCTGTTGAGCACAAGTAATCGCCCAATCAACTATTTCAACTACCCAATAAAGTGATCAGAAATTGATAATTTGGCCAATTTCACACAAAGTTCAAAATATTCCAATTTCAAAATAGGGCCCAGAATAAGCGATGCTGGCATTCCTGGCACTAAAATAGCATTTCCTCTGTTTATTAGTTACAAAGAATTTTTATTCACACCAAAAAAATAGAAAATTTACTGTTATGCAATATTGTAATAATTGTATAAATAATATCAGCGCATTCATGAGTGCACATTAGACCCACCAGTTGACGTGTATTGGATGAGTGATGTGATCTGTTTACTCTTGAACATCAGCAAAAATCGAACATTTCCTCTACTTTGAGCTCAATTTCAAGCTATATTGAGTACTTAAACCAATCAAAATTATCTCTATTTCTGTAATATATCTTCCATTCTATGAAATGAAACCAAACAACTGCAAATACAACTGTAAAAACTATAGGAAAATGCACTGCAAAGTTGCTGTTTTAATCCAAAACGATGGTTGCAGTTTTTTTTCCTCATGCACTGCGTGCTGCAGGATTTGTTTTATATGGTGCACACTTATTATGTACATGCATTCTCTCATATCTAGGACCAAATTTACCATTCACAGCTTATCTGAGTGAGCTGAGCTCAAGACGTAGTACTACAGCTTGGACAGTGGCTTCAAAACCATAGAACTACAGGATGGACCCTCGAAGGGTTAATCTTAAGTTAGTCTTAAGTTTGCTCGAAATGCTCTGCATATAAAGGGGCTTTTGGCATGTACACTCAATTGTTATACTCCTTTGTGCAAACATGTTATTTATTTTATTTATTAATACATTTGCCATTTCCCACCAAGGCAGGGTGGCCCAAAAAAGAAAAACTTTCATCATCACTCACTCCATCACTGTCTTGCCAGAGGCATGCTTACACTACAGTTATAAAACTGCCACATTAACACCCCTCCTTCAGAGTGCCGGCACTGTACTTCCCATCTCCAGGTATCAAGTCTGGCCTGCCGGTTTCTCTGAATCCCTTCATAAATGTTACCTTGTTTACACTCCAACAGCACGTCAAGTCCTAAAAGCCATTTGTCTCCATTCGCTCCTATCTAACACGCTCACACATGCTTGCTGGAAGTCCAAGCCCCTCGCACACAAAACCTCCTTTACCCCCTCCCTCCACCCTTCCTAGGCCGACCCCTACCATGCCTTCCCTCCACTACAGATTTATACACTCGAAGTCATTCCATTTTGTTCCATCCTCTCTACATGTCCAAACCATCTCAATAACCCCTCCTCAGCCCTCTGGATAATAGTTTTGGTAATCCCACACCTCCTCCTAATCTCCAAACTACGGTTTCTCTGCATTATATTCACACCACACATTGCCCTCAGACATGACATCTCCACTGCCTCCAGCCTTCTTCTTGTTGCAACATTCAAACCCATACAACAGCGTTGGTATAACTATACAGTGAACCCCCGGTGTTCGACGGCGTCGGAGCTCGGCCAAATCGGTGTTCGACGGGTTATTTTACAATATTTTTGACTCGGTATTAGGCGGCCACTCGGAGTTCGGCGAGTCGGCGATCTGTCCCGAACGCGTATACGTGTGGCAGTGGCCAAGCTGGGCGCCCAGGCACTCAGTGTGTTATTGTTTACAAGTGAGCGAACACTACCCACGCTCCACCCACGCATTCATACCATATATATTGTCATTATTCCAGTGTTTTTAGTGCTTGCAACTGCTAAATAAGCCACCATGGGCCCCAAGAAAGCTCCTAGTGCCAAGCCTGTGGTAAAGAATATGCAGGGAGTGAAGCATTCATGCAGGGAGTGTAGCAAGGATGCAGGGAGTGTAGCAAGGATGCAGGGAGTGTAGTAGGGATGCAGGGAGTGTAGCAAGGATGCAGGGAGTGTAGCAAGGATGCAGGGAGTGTAGCAAGGATGCAGGGAGTGTAGCAGAGCAGGAGTGTGCAGGATGCAGGGAGTGTAGCAGGCATGCAGGGAGTGTAGCAAGGATGCAGGGAGTGTAGCAGGGATGCAGGGAGTGTAGCAGGATGCAGGGAGTGTAGCAAGGATGCAGGGAGTGTAGCAAGGATGCAGGGAGTGTAGCAAGGATGCAGGGAGTGTAGCAAGGATGCAGGGAGTGTAGCAGGGATGCAGGGAGTGTAGCAGGATGCAGGGAGTGTAGCAGGATGCAGGAGTGTAGCAAGGATGCAGGGAGTGTAGAAGGATGCAGGGAGTGTAGCAAGGATGCAGGGAGTGTAGCAAGGATGCAGGGAGTGTAGCAGGATGCAGGGAGTGTAGCAGGATGCAGGGAGTGTAGTAGGCATGCAGGGAGTGTAGAGGCATGCAGGAAGTGTAGATTCATGCAGGGAGTGTAGCATTCAAAGAAAAGGCCAGTAACCCCAGAAAGAACTTGTACCTGCAGTGTTAATGGAAGGATTCCCCTTCCAAACACTAGCAGGTACCACCTTCTCCCCTCCTCCCGTCCTCCACACATCAACAACTCTTCAATAAATGTAAGTGACATGTTATTGTACTATTTATTTCTTAATTTTTTTATAAAATTGTGTTTAATTTAATGTCAAAAAGTCCTAAAAAATATTTTATTTTAATACTTTTGGATGGCTGGGACGGATTAATTTTATTTCCATTATTTCTTATGGGGAAAATAGAATCGGAGTTCGACCAAACCGGTGGTCGACGGGCCCTCTGTGACGGATTGCCGACGAGAACCTGGGGCTCACTGTACTCTCATACATTCCCCTCTTTGCTTTCATGGATAAAGTTCTCTGTCTCCAGACTCCTCAGTGCACCACTCACCTTTTTCCCCCTCGTTAATTCTATGATTCACCTAGCCTTCATAGACCCATCTGCTGACGCATCCACTCCCAAATATCTGAACACATTCGTCTCTTCCATACACACTCCCTACAATCTGATATTGAATCTTCCGTTACCTAATTTTTTTGTTATCCTCATCACCATACTCTTTCCTATATTCACTTTTAATTTCCTTCTTTTACATACCCTACCAAACTCATCCACCAACCTCTGCAACTTCTCTTCAGAATCCTCCAAAACACAGTATCATCAACAAAGAGCAACTGTGACAACTCCCACTTTGTGTTAGATTCTTTATCTTTTAACCCCACACCTCTTGCCAACACCCGAGCATTCACTTCTCATACAACTCTATCTATAAATATATTGAACAACCACGGTGACATCACACATCCCTGTCTAAGGCCTACTTTTACTGGGAAATAATCTCCCTGTCGCCTACATACTCTAACCTGAGCCTCGCTATCCTCGTAGAAACTTTTCACCGCTTTCAATAACCTACCTCCTATTCCATACATTTGCAACATCTGCCACATTGCCCCCCTATCCACCCTATCATATGATTTTTCCAAATCCATAAATGCCACAAAAACTTCTTTACCCTTATCTAAATACTGTTCTCCTATATGTTTCACTACAAACACTTGGTCTACACACCCCTTACCCTTCCTAAAGCCTCCTTGTTCATCTGCTGTCCTGCTCTCCGTCTTACTCTTAATTCTTTCAATAATAACTCTACCATACAGTTTACCAGGTATACTCAACAGATTTCTTCCCCTATAATTTTTACACTCTCTTTTGTCCCCTTTGCCTTTATACAAAGGAACTATGCATGCTCTCTGCCAATCCCTAGGTACCTTACCCTCTTCCATACATTTATTAAATAAAAACACTAACCACTCCAAAACTATATCCCCACATGCCTTTAACATTTCTATCTTTATCCCATCAATCCCAGCAAACATGTATCATGCTGAAATAAAGTTCTTATTCTTATAGTGGAGGGTAGGTGGGGTAGAGGTTGTCCTAGGAAAGGTTGGAGGGAAGTGGTAAAGGAGGGTTTGTATGAGAGGGGCCTGCACATCCAATAGGTGTGTGTAAGCATGTTAGGAGTGAGGGGAGACACGTGGTTTTTTATGACCTGACCATGCTGTTGGGGGTGTGAGAAGGGATTCAGGGAAACCGGTTTGCCAGACTTAAGTTCTGGAGGTGGGAAGTACAGTGCCTGCACTCTGAAGGATGGTTGGGGATATTGCAGTTTTGAACTGTAGTATCGGCACCCCTCTTGGCTGACAACACAGCGATGGAGTGAGTAATGGTGAAAGTGTTTCTTCTTTTTCGGGTCACCCTACCTTGGTGGGAGATGGTCGGAGTGTGAAGATAAAAGTCAGCTGACGACAGGGTACATAATATAGAGAAAAGGAAAGGGTGGAAGAGAAAGCTAGAGCAGGAGCAAATGAAAATGAAAAAAGAGAAGAAATATGCCTAGAGGAAAGAAAACAAGAGAATTCAGATAAGGTGACAGAACTTGGGAAAACTCAAAATCAGTAAATATAGGCAGACAGAATATTTTCAGATACTATGCAAAAGGTATGTGCCTATATGGCAGAGCTTGCTGGAATAAACAACAGAAAATGTGCGAACATGTTGAGAAAGGGTGCAGGTACTTCCACCCAGTGCTGTGCAAAGTTTCAACATAATTCAGAGACTGTTTTGACCTGCACTGCCCAGGCCATCATGTAAAAGGAACATGGCACTACAGAGAAAGCAGAAAAAGGGAAAATGAACAGCAATCTTTTTTAGACATAAGAGAAATGTTCAAACCAAAGAAAGAGACAAAAAGGAGAAGTGCTACAGATGGGCAACACAATAGGACATACCAAACCAGGCATCATCCCATCAGCGCTGAATACACAATCAAATGCAAAGTCAGTATTGGAGAAACGAGGGGTATGTACACCAGGGGCCATACCAGGTAGTACATCATCAGTGGTTCTATTGAAACACACAGCAAAATAAAGCATCCCAAATGGTAATTCCTGTTTCATATTTGCAAATATTCAAGGTTTGAAATCAAATAAAAACAACAAAGTTAGTTATGTCAGTGGGCTCCTGTCAGAAGCAAATGCCATGTTTGGGGCATTTACAGAAACACATGCAAGGGATGTTTTGGACGAAGAGATAACGATAGAAAACTATAACATGTATAGATGTGATAGAATTAATAGGTCACAAGGAGGAGTAAGATTCAATGTAAAAGATATTTTCTGTTGCACAGAAGTGCTGAATTTTATGAATGATATATAGTAGAAATCCTAGGCATTAAAGTTGAAAATAGGAATTTGGTAATTATCCTAGTACAGTGGACTCCCGAGTTACGAACACCCCGGAAATCGAACAATTATGTAAGTATAATATTGTAAGTGCTTTTGTAAGTGTATTTTTGGGGGTCTGAAATGGACTAACCTACTTGACATTATTTCTTAAGGGAGTAAATTCGTTCGGTAATGGCACTTGAGCAGGCTTCTGGAATGAAGTTTTTACGTTACTCGGGGGTCCACTGTATATAAATCACCATCAGCAACTGCTGAGGTAAATGTTTATTTCAATATTTATTTTTAAATTTAATATTGTATGTAGTATTTAAGTGTGTTTTCTGTATGTAAAACTATAGTTTTCTTTAAAAAATTAATTTTTTGTGAATATTTTTGGATGTCTGGAACGGATTAATTGTATTTACATTATTTCTTATGGGAAATAAGGTTTCGAATAACGATTTTTTCGGGTAAAGGTGTAGCTCCTGGAACGTATTAAGATCGTTAGTCAAGGGTCCACTGTACTCTGATCACAACATCATAGAAGTTCAAACAAGCATTAACTCAAGGTTAGGGAATTGCATCACCAATGTTAGAGACGGGATGTTCAGTAAGTTTAATTTCAACATCCGTAGAATTGACTGAGAAATAATAAACCAAGAGCTATCAGACATATCCTGGGAATCAGAAATGAGCACTCTAAATCCCCACCAGTGCCTAGAGAAGCTGAATATAGAAGCATATGAAGCACGTACCATTGAGAAAACCCAGAAGATCAGATATAGAGAGAGAGCGTAGGAGATGGTACAGAAGAAGAAAACAGGTTACTGAATTGCTTAACCCTTTCACTGTCGGTTTCGTATTAGTACGGCTTACAAGCCAGTATTGGTGCTGTATTAATACGCCAAAATTCTAGCAGCTTCAAATCTAGCAGGAGAAAGCTGGTAGACCTACATGTGAGAGAATGGGTCTGCGTGGTCAGTGTGCACAGTATAAATAAAAATTCTGCAGCACGCAGTGCATAATTAGAAAAAAAAACTTTGACCTTGTTTTTCGTTCAAAGCGCCAACTTTGAGGTGTATTTTCGTATGATATTTATGGTTGTATTCTCATTTTCTTGGTCTCATTTGATAGAATGAAAGATATATTACAGAAATAGAGAAGATTTTGAATGGTTTCACGATGAAAATTACAGTGGAACCCCGGTTTTCATCTTTAATCTGTTCCAGAAGGTCGGCTGAAAACCGATTTGTACGAAAACTGAAGTAATATTTCCCCATAAGAAATAATGTAAATCCAATTAATCCATTCCAGACATCCAAAAATATTAACAAAAAATTAATTTTATAGAGAATAACTACAGTTTTACATACAGAAAACAATGAGAAATAAATATAAAGGACTAATGAAATGGATAAATGAATGTTTAACATCACTTTTATTACCTTTATTGAAGACTCTTGTTGGCTTATGGAAGATGGCGAGGAGGGGAGAGGGAGGAGAGGTTATTGTTTGGAAGGGATATCCCCTCCATAAGGACTTCAGGTATCAAAGGCCTATCCGGGGTTACTTCCCTTCTTTGTCTTTTACTGGCATTAGGACCAGCTTCAGAGTCACTGGATCCCTGTCGCACAAAAAATCTGTCCAGAGAGACTGGTTTCTGGCGTCTCTTTAGAATTTGCCAAAAATGGGACACGGCATTGTCATTGAACATGTTGCTGACACGGCTTGCAACAGCTTTGTTAGGGTGATAATTCTCCACAAAACATTGCACCTCACTCCACTTTGCACAAATGTCCTTAATCGATGAAGAAGGCACATTCTCCCCTCTCTCTTCCTCCTCGTCTGAATCAGTTTTCTCAGCTAAGGTCTGTTACTGTTCCAGTTGAAGGTCTTGCAGCTCTTCAGTGGTTAGCTCTTCCCTGTGGTCGTCCACCAACTCTTCCACATCCTGGCCACTCACATCCAACCCCATGGACTTCCCCAGACACAGTAGATTCCACAACAGGCATAGGGTCGTCAGGGTCAGCCTCAAACCCTTCAAAATCCTTCTGGACACATTCTGGCCACAATTTTCTCCAAGAAGAGTTAATTGTCCTGGAAGTCACTCACTACCAAGCTTTATCTATAAGGCATTTGCAATTGAGGATATTGAAGTGATTCCTCCAGAACTCTCTTAAGGTCAATTCAGTGTCCGAGGTCACTTCAAAGCACCTTTGATACATTGCTTTGGTGTAGAGTTTTTTGAAGTTTGAAATGACCTGCTGGTCCATGGGTTGGATGAGAGGAGTGGTATTAGGGAGCAAGAACTTCACTGTGATGAAACTAAACTCCCCCAACAATTGGTCTTCCAAGTCTGGAGGATGAGCAAAAGCATTGTCCATTACCAGGAGGCACTTGAGTGGTAATTTATTTTCCAGGAGGTATTTCTTCACACTCAGGCCAAACACTACATTGACCCACTCAATGAAAATTTGCCTCGTGACCCATGCCTTATTGTTAGCCTTCCACATCACACAATTTACTCTCGATGACGTTTTTCTTGAACACTTGGATTTTCAGAGTGATACACCAGTAAAGGCTTCACTTTGAAATCCCCACTAGCGTTACCACAGAACAAGAGAGTTAGCCTGTCTTTCATAGGCTTGTGTCCTGGCAGTGCCTTTTCCTCCTGCGTGATGTAGGTCCTCTTTGGCATTTTCTTCCAAAACAGGCCTGTTTCATCACAATTGAAGACTTGTTGGGGAAGGAATTGTTCAGCCACATACCACTCTCATATTTTTCAGTCACTTCTCTCTTAAATTCCATTGTGTTTCTCACTATCTTTATCACAGTTAGAATATCCTTCATAGGCTTGTGTCCTGGCAGTGCCTTTTCCTTCTGCATGATGTAGGTCCTCTTTGGCATTTTTTTCCAAAAGAGGCCTGTTTCATCACAATTGAAGACTTGTTGGGGAAGGAATCCTTCAGCCTCTACATACTCCTTGAATTCATCAACAAATTCTTCGGCCCCATGTTTGTCCGAACTTGCAGCCTCGCCATGCCTTACCACACTGTGTATGCCACTTCGCTTCTTGAATCTGCCAAATCAGCCTTTGCTGGCCTTAAATTCACTAACAGCAGCACTCGTTCCAGGCATTTTCTTTATGAGATCCGCATGCAGCTGCCTTGCTTTTTCGCAAATCATCGCCTCCACAACACTATCTCCTGCTAACTGTTTATGGTTGATCCACATCAACAACAACTTCTCAACATCTTCGATTGTTTGCAATCTCTGTTTTGTTAGCACATTTACCCCTTTCGCAACATCAGCTTCCTTGATTTCCTTTTTCTTCGCCAGGATAGAACTGATCGTTGATTTGGACTTCCCATACATCCTGGCAAGCTTGGCCACACATTCGCCACTTTCGTATTTTTCTGCGAGTTCTTTCTTGAATTCTATTGTGTTTCTCACCTTCTTTACCAAAGGGCTGGCACTCGGAACTTTCTTTGGCCCCATGGTGGCTTGTTTAGCAGTCGCAAGCACAAAAAGCAATGGATTATTATGAAATGTTTCAGATGAACACGCGGAGTAATGTTCACTGAATGAGTAACAAAGGCAGACCGAGTCACAAACGTATGAGTGGCTGCATCCCGTAGGCAGGCGGGCGCATCTGGTACAGACGATTTCCGAGCGGATGTATGAAAACGGGGAAAATTTCCCCGAAAAAAGTGGTTGAAAACTGGATTGTACGATAACCGGACCGAACGAAAACCGGGGTTCCACTGAACCTTGAAATTTAGCTCAAATTAGTGGAAATGTTCGATTTTTGCCGATATTCAAGAGTAAACAAATGACGTCACCGTCCAATATGTGTCCAACTGGCCAGTCTAATATGCAGTCATGAATGGGTTGACATTATTTATACAATTATTACAATAATGCAGTAGTCTGCATAACAGTAAATCTTCTATTTTTTGTGTGAATAAAAATTCAAAATGGAAAGCAAGAATAACATAAGAGGGGCCCGGAGACGTGTCTAATGAACAGAGAAAATGTTATTTTAGTGCCAGGAATGTCTGTATTGTTTATTCTGGACCCTGTTTTGAAATTTGTGTGAAATTGGGCAAATTGCCAATTTCTGACCACTTTATTGGGTACAGTAGATCGTCATTTAGCACGGTAGTTACGTTCCTGAAAATGTCGTGTTAGATCAATTCGTGTTAGATAATTAAAAGAACTTATGGGAAAAATAGGGTTACGTTCCTTGGGAGTCCCCAAAAAGCCAAACAAGTTTTTTTTAGACCAACAGATCTTACAAAAATAACAGTGAATATGTAATTGTAGTTCATTATCGTGATGTATTATGTTGTTTTTACTGCTTAAGACTACAAATGTAACAGAAATAATAGTATTTATCTTAAATTGTGGGTGCTGGTGTTTGTGGATGATTGTGAAGAGAGTGGAGAGTTATGCTGTGGCCCTACTGGGCTGAGGTGGATGGTAGAAGTTCTGGAACTGAAGTCGATGGTTGTACTGAGTGTCTAACTTTAAGTCATTCAGTAAGTCAGTCAAGTCATTCAGTAAGTCAGTCAAGTCATTCAGTAAGTCAGTCAAGTCAGTCAGTAAGTCAGTTAGTCATTCAGTAAGTCATTCAGTAAGTCAGTCAGTCATTCAGTAAGTCAGTCAAGTCATTCAGTAAGTCAGTCAAGTCATTCAGTAAGTCAGTCAAGTCATTCAGTAAGTCAATCAGTCATTCAGTAAGTTAGTCAAGTCATTCAGTAAGTCAATCAGTCATTCAGTAAGTCAGTCAAGTCATTCAGTAAGTCAGTCAAGTCATTCAGTAAGTGCGAGTCATAGTCAGTTCAGTAAGTCAGTCAAGTCATTCAGTAAGTCAGTCAGTCATTCAGTAAGTCAGTCAGTCATTCAGTAAGTCAGTCAAGTCATTCAGTAAGTCAGTCAAGTCATTCAGTAAGTCAGTCAAGTCATTCAGTAAGTCAGTCAAGTCTTTCAGTAAGTCATCAGTCATAGTAAGTCAGTCAAGTCATTCAGTAAGTCAGTCAGTCATTCAGTAAGTCAGTCGTCATTCAGTAAGTCAGTCAGTCATTCAGTAAGTCAGTCAAGTATTCAGTAAGTCAGTCAAGTCATTCAGTAAGTCAGTCAAATCATTCAGTAAGTCAGCAAGTCATTCAGTAAGTCAGTCAAGTCATTCAGTAAGTCAGTCAAGTAAGTAAGTCAAATCATTCAGTAAGTCAGTCAAGTCATTCAGTAAGTCAGTCAAGTCATTCAGTAAGTCATAGTCAAGTAAGTCAGTAAGTCAGTCAGTAAGTCAGTCAAGTCATTCAGGGAAGTCAGTCAGGAGTCATTCCAGTAAGTCATAGTTGCAAATAAGTCAGTCAGAGTATTCATCAGTCAGTCAGTAAGTCATTCAGTAAGTCAGTCAAGTCATTCAGTAAGTCAGTCAAGTCATTCAGTAAGTCAGTCAAGTCATTCAGTAAGTCAGTCAAGTCATTCAGTAAGTCAATCAGTCATTCAGTAAGTCAGTCAAGTCATTCAGTAAGTCAGTCAAGTCATTCAGTAAGTCAGTCAAGTCATTCAGTAAGTCAGTCAAGTCATTCAGTAAGTCAGTCAGTAAAGTCAGTCAAGTCATTCAGTAAGTCAGTCAGTAAGTCATTCAGTAAGTCAGTCAAGTCATTCAGTAAGTCAGTCAAGTCATTCAGTAAGTCAGTCAAGTCACTCAGTAAGTCAGTCAGTCAGTAAGTCAGTCAAGTCATTCAGTAAGTCAGTCAAGTCATTCAGTAAGTCAGTCAGTCAGTCAGTAAGTAAGTCAGTCAGTAAGTCAGTCAGTCATTCAGGCACACGGAATAGGAGGAGAAATTTTTTCCTGGATAGAGGCATGGTTGACAAATAGGCAGCAGAGAGTTTGCATAAATGGGGAGAAATCAGAGTGGGGAAGTGTCACAAGCGGTGTTCCACAGGGGTCAGTATTGGGCCCCTTGTTGTTCACAATCTACATAAACGGTATTAGGGGGCACCCCCTCAACTACCTAAAGTCGTACCTTAGCAACAGAAGTCAGTACGTGAACACAAATGGAGAGAACTCTTCCACACAACAAATTACAGTCGGTGTCCCTCAAGGTAGTGTCCTGGGGCCACTCCTATTCCTCATTTACATAAATGACCTACCGAATGCATCACAACTACTCAAACCCATTTTGTTTGCAGATGACACAACATATGTCTTCTCTCACCCAAATCCAGTCGTACTAGCCAACACAGTTAATGCCGAATTACAGAAAATATCAACATGGATGATGACAAATAAGCTTACTCTCAATACGGACAAGACCTACTACATTCAGTTTGGAAACAAAGCTACAAATGTTCCACTTAACATAACGCTAAATGGTTCACCCATCACAAGGCTCACAGAGGGAAAATTCCTAGGAATCCACCTTGACAGTAGTCTTAAATTCCAAACACACATACAACAAATTTCCAAGAAAATCTCAAGGACAGTAGGTATATTATCTAAGATATGCTATTATGTGCCTCAACCAGCTCTCATTGCACTATATCATTCTCTTATCTACCCTTATCTCACCTATGGAATCTGTGCATGGGGCTCAACAACATTAAATCACCTTAGACCACTCATAACCCCGGCAAAAGGCTGCAGTCAGGATGATAACAAATTCCCACTCTAGACAGCATACTCCACCTATATTCAGAACCTTAAAACTACTCACCATAAAAAATATTCATACCTATTCATGTGCCTTCTACATACATAAAACTCTACATGCTAATATCAACCCTGCACTCAGAATTCTCCTCAACAACTTTAATAGGTCCCACGAACATGACACAAGACACAGATCACTATTTGACATACCCCGAGTCCATACTAACCAATGTAAAAATTCTATGCACATAAAGGGCCCCAGAATCTGGAATTCATTACCAGTAAATATCAAGTTAACCTTGTCGGAAAATCAATTCAAGACTCTTCTCAAAATCACCTACTCACCCTATACTAAATACTCATACTGTAACAAACTTCCAAACCCAATATTATTTTACCTAAGAAGATCTCAATTTGATATGTTCATCCTCCTTAACACTTGTTGCAATTTCATATCATCATATTGTCATTTAAAATCTTATAATATCATCATTTTCTTAATTTGAAATAAAATATATATCTAGATGAAACTCTAAAAACTATTTCTAGTATTGTTATTATACTAGTATAGCATCAACATACTGTAATTTGAAATAAATTCTACAACTAGATTAAACTCAACCAATTTCTCTTGTATTGTCTTTTAATAGTATGTATAACCATTTAATAATTTAAATAATACAGAACTAGAATAAACTCAATTTCTTTAGCATTAAGTACTTAGTGAATAAGTCTCTAGAATAAACTGCCCCTAATGCCATGGCATGCCAGTGGCTCTCCTTGCATTACAGTTTTATAATTGTTTTATAATTGTAACTACCAATAACATTGTACACTTGTAACATGCATTGAAATAAAAATTATTATTATTATTATTATTATTATTATTATTATATTATTATTAAACGACATAGATGAGGGAATAAATAGCGACATAAGCAAGTTTGCCGATGACACCAAAATAGGCCGTCCAATTCATTCAAATGAGGACATTAGAGCACTCCAGGAAGATTTGAATAGACTGATGCAGTGGTCGGAGAAGTGGCAGATGCAGTTTAATATAGATAAATGCAAAGTTCTAAATATTGGACAGGACAATAACCATGCCACATATAAACTAAATAATGTAGATCTTAATACTACTGATTGCGAAAAGGATTTAGGAGTTCTGGTTAGCAGTAATCTAAAACCAAGACAGCAGTGCATAAGTGTTCGCAATAAAGCGAACAGAATCCTTGGCTTCATATCAAGAAGCATAAATAATAGGAGTCCTCAGGTTGTTCTTCAACTCTATATATCCTTGGTTAGGCCTCATCTAGATTATGCTGCACAGTTTTGGTCACCGTATTACAGAATGGAAAACGTACAAAGGAGGATGACTAAGTTGATTCCATGTATCAGAAATCTTCCCTATGAGGATAGACTGAGGGCCCTGAATCTGCACTCTCTAGAAAGGCGTAGAATTAGGGGGATATGATTGAGGTGTATAAATGGAAAACAGGAATAAATAAAGGTGATATAAATAGCGTGCTAAAAATATCTAGTATTGACAGGACTCGCAGCAATGGCTTTAAGTTGGATAAATTCAGATTCAGGAAGGATATAGGAAAGCATTGGTTTGGTAATAGAGTTGTCGATGAGTGGAACAAACTCCCGAGTACAGTTATAGAGGCTAAAATGTTGTGTAGTTTTAAAAATAGGCTAGATAAATATATGAGTGGGTGCGGGTGGGTGTGAGTTGGACCTGACTAGTTTGTGCTACTAGGTCAGATGCCGTGCTCCTTCCTTAAGTGAATGTAACCTGACCTGGCTGGGTCGGGGGCATTGGCTTAAGCCGTTGGAGATTTGGACCTGCCTCGCATGGGCCAGTAGGCCTGCTGCAGTGTTCCTTCTTTCTTATGTTCTTATTCAGTAAGTAAGTCAGTCAGTCAGTCACTCACTCAAACTTTGCAATTCCTAGACTTAAACCTTTTCTTGTCACTTGCTGGAACACTTGTATGCTTACTGGGTGCCATGATTGCTTGGCAGATTTATGAAAATGAGAAAATGTATGTACGTAAATAAACACAGCGAGTTTCCCGATTATTGTCGTCCTGCACGTGTATGAACCAAACTGAACGCTGGGAGGGATGCGTGGGTGGGTGAAGGTGGCGGGGGATAGCAGTAGGACTCCCCCACTGACTCAATGGTTTAACCCACCACGGGCGAATGGGCGCTCAAAAATTTTTCGCCTCCTGCGACCATGTAATATCATTTTTACGTCGTGTTAGATAATAATGTGCCGCAATTCTTCAATCATGCAATACCCATAACGTGCAACATAATCTTGTGCTAAATGACAGTCTACTGTAGTTGAAATCGGTAAATGGGCGGTTTCTTGTACTTAAATGATAGAACAAATGGAGTTCTAGCAAAATAGCTATGAGTTTGGGCGACTGGAACAATGGAACTGGCCGAAAATAGGACTCAAAAATGGCTAAATCGCCGATGCGTATATATCGCCGAGACCGCTAACTTCGTGAGAGCGTAATTCTGTAAGTTTTCCATCAAATTTCGTAATTTGGTGTCATTACCATCGGGAAAAGATTCTCTATAATTTCAAAAGAATTTTTTTAACTCTTTCAGGGTCGAAAGGCCCTCTCTCAAACTCGTTCTCAGGGTCGAAAAATATTTGAAAAAAAAAAAATCTTATGAAATGATTTTTTTTTTGTAAATATTATAGGCTAATTTTTTTTTTTTTTTGTGCGATCAATACTTACTGAGATATAGAGGCGTGAAGTTGACAGAAAATGAACCGCTTACGGAAACATTGCTGACTGCTGGTCACCTGGTAATTGTTTTTTTTTTTTTTTTTTTTTTTTTCTTTTCTTTTTTCAAATAACTTTTATGGCCTGTGAGACCAATATAAGCCTGTTTTTTTTATATAGTCACTTGTTGTATACATACTACACAATAACTGCACAAACATTGTTGTCAATATATTGTTTAGAAAACATGTTTACACAAACCAACAATATAAAATGTTGTTTATTACTATTTTTCTATCATTAATATACACATATAGTCATTGGATATGTTCCTGGAAGTTCTGCAGCTTGTGGAAGTCTTTGAAACATGGTGTCATGCACAGTGGTGTTTTACACTTCTCACTCATAAAACGAGTGTCTGCGTTGTTGTGGGCGTTTTTTTGTATGTTCACAGACATAACACCTCTTCTGAGCCTTTTTCTTGAAAGCAGTAGCAGGCAGTTTCATCAGGAAGTGATCACCAGGCCTCAGACGAGAGGGTAGTTGTTGATAATTTGGTGGGCGGTTTTCTATTGCAGGTGTTGTTACTTGGTACTTGAATATTATTTGTCTGATGACAGACAAACAAAATTCGCCATATGGTGGTTTGTTTCTGGTCTTCAACTTATACATATTATAAGCATTGAGCATGGAAATGTCCAAAATATGGAAAAAGAGTTTTATGTACCACTTAAAACTCTTGCGAACACAATCAGCAAACCCAATCTGCATGTCACACTTGTCCACTGAATGCATATTGAGGGTGTAGTCCATCACAGCTGCAGGTTTTAGAATGGGTTCATTGGCCTCTCTATTCAGCCTCCCAGTGTCTGTCATTTCGTTTGGGTGAACTGATGACAACAGTGTGACATCTCGTTTGTCATGCCACCGAAATGCCATGATGTCATTGGCAGCAAAAGCCTGCACTTGACCTCTACGAGTGCCTGCATTGAACCTAGGCATATGCTTACGATTTCCACGCACTGTACTGCACATATCTGTCATGCTCACTCTCAAAAAATCACTGAAGGAGGGGCTTGTGTACCAATTATCAGTATATAATATATGCCCCTTACCAAGATATGGTTCCATCATTGTTCTAACCACATCACCAGAGATACCCAATAACTTCCTGGTATCTTGCAATGTATTACTTCCAGTGTACACAATAATATCCAATACAAGACCACTGTAGCAATCACAAAGCACAAACAACTTTATACCAAAGTGTTTCCTCTTGCTTGGTATATACTGCTTGAGCGACAGTCTACCTTTTAACAGAATCAAAGACTCATCAATAACAAGCTTCCTGAAGGGATTGAAATACATATTGAATTTCTGTTTCAGATACACAAACACATTCCTAATCTTATATAACCTGTCGTTTCTGTCAGGCCTGGTTTTGTCTGAGAAATGTAGCATGCGCAATAGTAGCACAAATCAATTCACTCGTATTATATCACTGAAACCTGGTCTGTTGACTAGTATGATTTGACACCACTGTGCTTATACACATGTGGCATAAGCATTATTGTGGCAAAGAAAAGATACATCTCAGCCACAGTTGTCTCTTTCCACTGGTGGAGGCATGATTTTGGTGAAAGTATTGTGTTTGCCATGGTGTAATCAAAGTATCTGTTGCTTTCCCTGACAATAATTTCCATCAGGGGTTCATCAAAGAATAACTCGAAACATTCCAGTTCAGTAGCATTGTTCCCAAGTGTACAAGATGGCCGAATTCCACTTTGACTTTCATCAAACTGATGGGGATTGGGAATAAAATTGTCAGCTTTCTGCCAATCCCAGGTGCGGTCTGCTGATGGGTACTGGATATTGACAGGTGGTTGTGGTTGTGCAGGTTGGTGTGGTGGGTGGGTGGGGGATTTTGGCCTTTGTTGTAGCTCAACTGACAGCGGCATGGGTAGCAGCATGGCCCACTGCTGGTGCTTCACGGCTGGCACCACCTCTACCACCACCACCAGATGCATGCACATTTTTCATCCCAATTGCAAGAATATCATCTTCATTTTCACTATCTGTTCCTGTTGTACAGCCACGGGATGTACTCCGAGATGTACTCTTTCCCCTTGGAATAGCATATGGCACACTACCAGAGCGCATATAGCGTCGTATATACTGACGCTTCACTGGAGAATACAGTCTCTCCTCACTTAGCGAAGTTCTCGTTTACCGACGCTTCGGACTTATGACGGGCTCTCTGACCAGTATTTGTACCTAAATAATATATATTAGACCTGATTTTCTCAATTCTATTTATTGGAAATAAGTGGTATAAAATACAGACACAATGGAAAAATAAACACATAAGCAGTATAATGTGATCCTTTATTGACAACTTTTCGCCCACACAGTGGGCTTTATCGAGTCACAGACAAATCTACCTGGAAGCAGAGTAACATGAATATTTATAGGATTTAGTCAGGTGGAGAATGCTGGGTCAGGTGGAGAAAGCTGCATGTGACAGTCTTAAAAGTAGTGTGATAGTTTGAAACCTATTGTGACTTAAAGGACCTGATGGAAATAAATGGTATAAAATACCGACACAATGGAAAAATAAACACATAAGCAGTATAATGTGATCCTTTATTGACAACGTTTCGCCCACGCAGTGGGCTTTATCGAGTCACAGACAGATCTACCTGGAAAATGAGTAACATGAATATATATAGGGTATAGTCAGGTGGAGAATAAGAACATAAGAACATAAGAATGGAGGAACACTGCAGAAGGCATACTGGCCCATACAAGGCAGGTCCATATCAAAACCACCACTACCTAAGAATTTATTCCCGTACTCACGACACCAATCAAACCCAGCCCCTCCCACTCATATTTGTCCAATCTCTTTTTAAAGCCACCCAAGGTCCTAGCCTCTATCACAGTACTGAAGATTGTTCCACGATCTACAACTCTGTTCGAAAACCAGTACTTGCCTATGTCCTTTCTAAATCTAAATTTATCCAATTTAAATCTGTTATTTCTGGTTCTTACTTGGTTTGATATCCTCAGTATTTTATTAATATCTCCTTTGTTTATGCCCATCATCCACTTGTACACCTCGATGATATCTCCCTCATTCTACGTCTCTCCAGAGAGTGGAGATTTAACGCTCTAAGTCTATCTTCATACGGAGATTTCTTATACTGTAAATCATTTTAGTCATTCTTCTTTGTATGTTCTCCAATGAATCTATATCCATCCTGTAGTAAGGAGACCAAAACTGAGCTGCATAATCCAAATGAGGTCTCACTAGTGATGTATAGAGCTGTAAAATAACTTTTGGACTTCTGTTGCTTATACTTCTTGAAATAAATCCTAGTAATCTGTTAGCCTTATTCGCACACTTAGCACTGTTGTCTTGGCTTTAGATTCCTGCTTACCATGACTCCTAAGTCTTTTTCACATTCTGTATGATCAAGCTCTACTTCACCTAGTTTATAAATTCGAGGGATATTTTCATTACCAAGGACTAGTACCTTACACTTGTCCACATTGAACTTCATCTGCCACTTTTGAGACCAAGACATTAATTTGTCCAAATCCTCATGGAGTTCACTGGTATCCTCCTCAGAATGAATCATACGGCCTATTTTTGATCATCAGCAAATTTACTCATGTCACTTGCAATTCCTTCATCAAGGTCATTTATGTAAATTATGAACAACAATGGGCCTAAAACTGATCCTTGTGGAACGCCGCTAGTGACTAATCCCCATTCAGATTTGACCCCATTAATGGAAACTCTCTGCTTTCTATTGGTAAGCCATGCCTCTATCCATGCTAGAACTTTACCTCCATACCATGAGCTGCCACCTTTCTTAAGAGTCTCTTGTGAGGTACTCTATCGAAGGCCTTACTGAAATCCAGTAAACTATATCATATTCTTTATCACTGTCTACTGCCTCAAATGTTTTATTGAAAACGTCAGTAAATTTGTTAGGCAGGAACGACCCTCGTGAACCCATGCTGAGATTCATTAATCAAATTATGTTCTTCAAGGTGACTTCTAATAATATCAGCTATAATTGATTCTAATAATTTGCTCTACTATAGATGTGAGGCTTATTGGACGGTAATTTGATGGAATTGACTTATCCCCTGATTTGAATATAGGAACTACATTAGCTATCTTCCACATCTCTGGCACAATACCAGTTAGGATGGACGTATTAAACACATTCGTTAATGGCTGACTAAGTTCCATCTTGCATTCTTTAAGTACCCTGGAAAACAACTCGTCGGGTCCCGGGACTTATTTTGCTTCAGTTTATCTATCTGTTTGAAACCATGTCCCCGTGACATTAAAAATTAGTTAACGAACTTCAGGAACTAATAATTAATTTCTGAATCCATTTTCGTTTTTTGAAAGACCAAAAATAGCATTAAATAGAGAACACATTTAGTTCATCCCAAAGGGCCATTCCCATTTGAGGTCCTACCTTTTCCCCTCCCTTCGCCATACACTTGAAAAAACCCTTTTTGGGTTAGCTTTTATTCATTAGAACCTTAATTTAGCACTTTAGCCTTTTTAACCCCTTTTTTTCTTCTTTTCAACTGAACATACAATAAAACATCTCCTTTTAGCCCATAAACCTCTTTTTCTCAAAAGATGTTTTAGCCCCTTTTAAACCATTTGGGACTATTTTTGACCAAATTCTCTGGGGGAAAAAATATACCGGGACGTTGTACATTATTAAGAAAAAACTAAAACCCGATCCCATCGAATTTAGCTAGATTACCCCCGCAGATTAGACAGGTGTTCTAAGTCCAGTTTTCGAACGAAAATGAACTTTACCGAACAGTGGTCCCCCCGGTTTTTGTATCTCTGTTTTTTGGATTTCGTTTTTTGTAGTTTTTTGGAAAATTTCCCCCCTTTTTTGTGTTCCTCCGTGGCTCCCGGGCTGGGGAACCCGTCCACCAGTGCCCGCGCA
>WNWK01007604.1:0-60681 GCA_009830355.1 Cherax destructor | reverse complement strand
ATCGCTCTGGACAGCCATTCATTTCAACACTCCTTCTTGGCAAAATGCCACATATAACAGGGCCCCCCTTCTTCCTAATTATGTCTATTGCTGTCCTGTACCTTCTAACTAAATCCTCACTTCTCGCTTGCCTACATCATTGCCTCCAGCACTGAGGCAGATAATAGGATTGATCCCATTACCGTTCATGATGTTGTCAAGCCGGCTAACACTATCCTCCATCCCAGCCCCAGGAAAGCAAACCCTCTGTCTCCTACTCCTATCCTTCAAGCAGAATGCCCTATCCATATACCTAACCTGGCTATCCCCAACAACACAATGTTTTTACCTTCCTTTGTGTCGTTCGTCGTGACGTTCCCAGTAGTCGACTCACATTCATCGGGTAGCACGGAGAAGGCATTCGATGTTTCCACAGCAGTCTCTTTCTTCTTCATCGTTTAACTCTCCATTCGTTTCTTGATCTTCAACTTCGTTCCTTGAAGTCCGGCCACTGCCCAGGTTCCCTTCTTGACCTGAGGACTCACAACAGGAGGACTACTACGAATCCTCTTGTTTTCCTCCGTCAATCGCCGAATCTCAAGCTTCGCTAACCTCAATTCCTCCTTAAGCTGCTGGTAAAGTTGCTCAATGGACGGCATCTTGGTTCACTTCACAGAGCAAAAGTGGTTCAGTCCACAGAGAACCCTAGACACGTCCTCTCTCATGAATTTATCCAACCTAAATTTGAAACTACCCAAGGTCCTAGCTTCAATAACCCTACTAGGCAGACTGTTCCACTCATCAACTACCCTATTTCCAAACCAATACTTTCCTATATCCTTTCTAAATTTTAACTTATCTAATTTGAATCCATTATTGCATGTTCTCTCTTGGAGAGATATTCTCAAGACCTTATTTATATCCCTTTTGTTAATACCCATTTTCCACTTGTATACCTCGATCATGTCTCCCCTCATTCTTCGTCTTACAAGTGAATGTAATTTTAGGGTCTTCAGTCTTTCTTCATACGGAAGATTTCTAATGCTATGTATTAATTTAGTCAATGGAGGAACACTGCAGAAGGCCTACTGGCCCATACAAGGCAGGTCCTTATCAAAACCACAACTACCTAAGAATTTACTCCCGTACTCACGGCACTTAATCAAACCCAGCCCCTCCCACTCATATATTAACTACCCAAGGTTTTAACACATGAATAAATAGAATTATAATAATAATAATAATATTTTTATTTTGATGCATGTTACAAGTGTACACTGTTATTGGTAGTTACAATTATAAAACTGTAATGCAAGGAGATTCACTGGCATGCCATGGCATTAGGGGCAGTTTATTCTAAAGACTTATTCACTAAGTACTTAATGCTAAAGAAATTGATTGAGTTTATTCTAGTTCTGTATTATTTTAAATTATAATATGGTTATACATACTATTAAAAGACAATACAAGAGAAATTGGTTGAGTTTAATCTAGTTGTATATTTTATTTCAAGTTACAGTATGTTGATGCTATACTAGTATAATAACAATACTAGAAAAATTTATAGAGTTTCTTCTAGTTATATATTTTATTTCAAATTAAGAAAATGATGATACTATAAGATTTTAAATGACAATATGATGATATGAAATTGCAACAAGTGTTAAGGAGGATGAACATATCAAATTGAGATTATCTTAAGTAAAATAATATTGGGTTTGAAAGTTTGTTACAGTATGAGTATTTAGTATAGGGTGAGTAGGTGATTTTTGAGAAGAGTCTTGAATTGATTTTCCGACAAGGTTAACTTAATATTTACTGGTAATGAATTCCAGATTCTGGGGCCCTTTATGTGCATAGAATTTTTACATTGGTTAGTATGGACTCGGGTATGTCAAATAGTGATCTGTGTCTTGTGTCATGTTCGTGGGACCTATTAAAGTTGTTGAGGAGAATTCTGAGCGCAGGGTTGATATTAGCATGTAGAGTTTTATGTATGTAGAAGGCACATGAATAGGTATGAATATTTTTTATGGTGAGTAGTTTTAAGGTTCTGAATATAGGTGGAGTATGCTGTCTAGAGTGGGAATTTGTTATCATCCTGACTGCAGCCTTTTTACAGAGGCCCAGAAGAAAATAAATTATGTAATATCACAGTCACTAGCGAAATGGTCATGAAACAACTAGACCGATTGAAACAAAATAAATCGCCGGGTCCTGATGAGCTTTTTGCAAGGGTTCTTAAGGAATGCAAAATGGAACTCTGTGAACCATTATCTAACATTTTTAATTTATCTCTTCAAACAGGTGTAGTGTCTGATATGTGGAAGATGGCTAATGTAATTCCTATTTTTAAAGCAGGGGACAAGTCACTACCGTCAAATTACCGCCCAATAAGCCTTACCTCAATTGTAGGCAAATTACTAGAGTCAATTATAGCTGATATTATTAGAAGCCATCTAGATAACCATAAATTGATTAATGAGACTCAGCATGGATTCACGAGGGGCCGTTCCTGCCTATCTAATTTATTAACCTTCTTCAGTAAAGCTTTTGAGGCTGTTGATCATGATAAAGAATTCGATATTGTTTATTTAGACTTTAGTAAGGCTTTTGATAGAGTACCGCACCAGAGACTGTTAAAGAAAGTGGCAGCTCATAGCATTGGGGGAAAAGTGTTGTCATGGATCGAGTCATGGCTCACCAATAGGAAGCAGAGAGTGTGCATAAATGGGGTTAAATCCGAATGGGGACTTGTAACAAGTGGTGTTCCACAGGGATCAGTCTTAGGCCCGTTGTTATTTATAATATATATCAATGACCTTGACAAGGGAATTACTAGTGATATGAGCAAATTCGCCGACGACACGAAGATAGGTAGGATAATTGATTCAAACATTGATGTCATAGAACTTCAGGAAGATTTAGACAAACTTAATTCGTGGTCAGAAAAGTGGCAGATGCAGTTCAATGTAGATAAATGCAAGGTTCTGAAGCTCGGGAGTGTCCATAACCCAAGCACTTATAAGTTAAATAACGTAGAACTTAGCCATACAGATTGCGAGAAGGACTTGGGGGTGATGGTAAGCAGCAACCTTAAACCAAGACAGCAATGTCTAAGCGTACGTAATAAGGCAAATAGATTACTGGGATTTATATCAAGAAGTGTTAGCAACAGAAGTCCTGAGATTATATTACAGCTTTATACATCATTAGTAAGGCCTCACCTAGATTACGCAGCTCAGTTCTGGTCTCCATATTACAGAATGGACATAAATTCGTTAGAAAACATTCAGCGTAGAATGACTAAATTAATACATAGCATTAGAAATCTTCCTTACGAAGAAAGATTGAAGACCCTTAAATTACATTCACTTGTAAGACGTAGAATGAGAGGAGACATGATCGAGGTATACAAGTGGAAAATGGGTATTAATAAAGGGGATATAAATAAGGTCTTGAGGGTATCTCTCCAAGAGAGAACCCGCAATAATGGATTCAAGTTGGATAAGTTTAGATTTCGAAAGGATATAGGAAAGTATTGGTTTGGAAATAGGGTAGTTGATGAGTGGAACAGTCTGCCTAGTAGAGTTATTGAAGCTAGGACCTTGGGTAGTTTTAAATTTAGGTTGGACAAATTCATGAGTGAGAGAGGTTGGATTTGAGTGGGAATTGCACATGAGTAAATAAAATGATCAAAGCTTGTTTCTTGGGTAGCATTGAAAATTAGGTTAAACAAATGTTCTGTTAGTGGGATGGAATGTGAAGGACTTGCCTAGTATGTATGGGCCAACAGGCCTGCTGCAGTGTTCCTCCTTTCTTATGTTCTTATGAGTGGTCTAAGGTGATTTAATGATGTTGAGCCCCATGCACAGATTCCATAGGTGAGATAAGGGTAGATAAGAGAATGATATAGTGCAATGAGAGCTGGTTGTGGCACATAATAGCGTATCTTAGATAATATACCTACTGTCCTTGAGATTTTCTTGGAAATTTGTTGTATGTGTGTTTGGAAAATTGGGGTTGGCTTATTGCTTGGGTAGCGTTCATTCTGCTAGTGGGATGGATTGTGAAGGACCTGCCTAGTATGGGTCAACAGGCCTGCTGCAGTGTTCCTCCTTTCTTATGTTCTTATAAGAAAGGAGGAACACTGCAGTTGGCCTGTTGGCCTATACGTACTTGGCAGGTCCTTCACAAATCCAACCCACTAACAGAATGAACGCTACCCAAGCAATAAGCTTGATAATTCTATTTACTTACATGCAAGTCCCACTCACATCCAACCCCTCTCACTCATGTATTTATCCAACCTAAATTTGAAACTACCCAAGGTTTTAGCTTCGATAGGACCTTGGGTAGCTTTAAAAAGAGATTGGACAAATGTGGAGGGAGACCTGTATAGTATGCTCCTCGTTTAGCGAAGAATTCGCTTACCGACGGTGTCTTGGGTCCCTATCTCCGTCGTTAAGTGAGGAGAGACTGTATTCCGCTTCACTTTCACTACTGGAACTGTTTTCAAGAACTTGGAGTTGGTAAATTAGACACATATGCAACACTTGGGTATCTTTATTGAGGAAACGTTTCGCCACACAGTGGCTTCATCAGTCCATACAAAGGAGAATCGTGAAGAACAGGAGGAGTATGAGGTGGTCAGTCCCTCAATCTTGAGTCGATGTTGTCAGTCCATCAATCGTGAATAAAATACAACATATGAGCGTGGAGGAAGCTTATATACTGTAGACAGGAGATGTGCAGCAGTTGTAGGAGGTGTCACATTTGTCCAATGTGGAAGTAGGTCGTGCCCAAGGAATAGGCAAGCGAAGAAATCCCTGTATTAAGATACCAAGATGTTGCAGTGTCAAACAGGATGTAAATGAATGGTTCAGAGAACCGACGAGTTGGTAAATTAGACACATATGCAACACTTGGGTATCTTTATTGAAGAAACGTTTCGCCACACAGTGGCTTCATCAGTCCATACAAAGGAGAATCGTGAAGAACAGGAGGAGTATGAGGTGGTCAGTCCCTCAATCTTGAGTCGATGTTGTCAGTCCATCAATCTTGAATAAAATACAACATATGAGCGTGGAGGAAGCTTATATACTGTAGACAGGAGAGGTGCAGCAGTTGTAGGAGGTGTCACATTGAGGGACTGACCACCTCATACTCCTCCTGTTCTTCACGATTCTCCTTTGTATGGACTGATGAAGCCACTGTGTGGCGAAACGTTTCCTCAATAAAGATACCCAAGTGTTGCATATGTGTCTAATTTACCAACTCGTCGGTTCTCTGAACCATTTACATCCTGTCTGACACTGCAACATCTTGGTATCTTAATACAGGGATTTCTTCGCTTGCCTATTCCTTGGGCACGACCTACTTCCACACTGGACAAATGTGACACCTTCTACAACTACTGCACCTCTCCTGTCTACAGTATATAAGCTTCCTCCACGCTCATATGTTGTATTTTATTCAAGATTGATGGACTGACAACATCGACTCAAGATTGAGGGACTGACCACCTCATACTCCTCCTGTTCTTCACGATTCTTCTTTGTATGGACTGATGAAGCCACTGTGTGGCGAAACGTTTCCTCAATAAAGATACCCAAGTGTTGCATATGTGTCTAATTTACCAACTCGCCGGTTCTCTGAACCATTCATTTACAGCTTGGAGTTCATATTCACTATCACTATCATCACCATTGCTCATAGCTGAGTCCTAGACATGGGAAAATACGAGTTTCCTTTTTCGTTCTGGTACAACTGGATGTGAACACGAGGAGTGAGGTGTTTCTTACCGCGAGGCATGGTGAACAAGGTGTACTAAAATGGTGTTCCCACAATGCACTACTGGGTCCCCGATTTTGTTTGTACTGCGCACACTGACCGCACAGACCCATTCTCTCACATCTAGGCCTACCAGCCTTTTCCCACTTGATTTGAGGGCACTAGAACTTACTAGTACGTCAATAACCCTGGCACGTAAGATGTACTAGTACGTCGAAAACCCTGAAAGGGTTAAATTCTTTGACACTGAGAGCAAGTTTGTGAGCAGGGGTCTCAACAGTGAAAGGGATAAAAACATAAATATGCTGCAAGAGAGGAAAGATAGTCTTAGCCAAGAGATCACTGAATTAGTGCAAAATCTTAGGATGTCATACCTAACAGAAGAAGTACATACAAAGGGAACAAAGGGCCATACAGGATATTGCAAGAAACCCAAAATATTTTTATTCCTATGCAAAATCCAAGCTAAGAACTATCTGTAGAATTGGACCATTATTGAGGAAACTCGTATACTAATGAGGAAGAGGAAATGAGTGAAATCCTGAAAGAACAGTATTAGTCGGTGTTCAGCAACACACTAAATGACATCAAGGTAGAAAATGCAGAAACATTTTTTATTCCAGCAGAAGACCATGCAAACCAACTAACTGACATTAGTACTAGTTCCATAGATTTTTAAAAAGAAATGGATAACATGCCCACTCACTCAGCACCTGGGGCAGATTCATGGAATGCCTTATTTATAAAGAAGTGCAGAGTACCACTAGCACGAGCCCTCAGTATTCTTTGGAGAAAGAGCTTAGATCTAGGTGAAATACCGGAAGCCTAAAAGAATGCAGACATAGCTCCTTTGTATAAGGGAGGTTGTAGAGCACTAGCTAAAAATCACAGACCAGTAGCCCTAACTTCTCACATCATAAAAATCTTCGAAAGAGTGATGAGACGGCAGATTTCAAAGTCCATGTACCAGCACAACCAGCATAACCTGAACCAGCATGGTTTTAGAGCAGAACAGTCATACCTGTCACAGCTGCTGAACCATTATGACAATTACGGAGGCATTGGAAGATGACCAAAATGCAAATGTGATTTTCACAGATTTTGCAAAGGCTTTTGACAAATGCAATCATGGAGTGATAGCACGCAAAATGAGGGCCATGTACATTATGGGGAAGGTAGGCAGATGGATTTTCGGGTTCCTAACACACACAACACAAGAAGTAGCAGTAAACAGAGCAAGATCCAGCATCAACGTGAAAAAAAGCTCAGTGCCCCAAGGCATTGTCCTGGCACCTCTGTTGTTTCTCAGCCACATAGCAGACATAGATAGAAACACCCGTCACACTTTTGTATCATCATTTGCAGATGACACTAAAATAAGCATGAAAGTCACTACGGTAGAAATCACTAAAAAATTATAGGAGACATAAGCAGGGTTTTCCAGTGGGCAGTGAAGAACAACATGACGTTCAGTGGTGATAAGTTCCAGCTCCTTAGGTATGGAAAGAATGAAGAACTCAAAAGGAACAATATATACAAAACTCAAGAGGGTCACCAAATAGAACAAAAGGAACACGTAAAAGACTTGGGAATAATTATGTCAGCTGACCTTTCTTTTAAGGACCATAACAAGACAAAGATCACGACAGCCAGGAAGATGACAGGGTAGGTATTGAGAACTTTCAAAACAAGGGAAATAATGCAGATGGTGACACTCTTCAAATCGCTAGTGCTCCCTCATTTAGAATATTGTTCAGTGCTGACGGCCCCGTTCAAAGCAGGAGAAATATCAGAGCTGGAACAAATACAGAGATCGTTTACGGCTCACATTGAGCCAGTAAAGCACCTAAATTACTGGGAACGCCTTCAAGTCTTGAATGTGTACTCATTGGAGCGGAGGAGAGAGAGATGCATGATAATATATACAGTGGACCCCCGAGTATCGTAAGGCTCATATATCGTAAAAATCGTGTTTCGTAAGCTTTTTTCGATTTCGTGTATCGTAAACGGGCTCGTGTTTCGTATTAGACCTGTCCTCCTGCTCCGCGCCTGCGCAGGACGCCCGCCAGTGAAGCGTTGTTTACCATTGAGAGAACATTACCCAGCGTGCTCTTTCAAACATTCACAAATACATTTGGTGTCCTTTTTGGTGGTTTAGTGATTGTCACTGTGAAATAAGTCACCATGGGTCCAAAGAAGCTTCCTAGTGGCACCCCAGTGGTAACAGGCATGCATGGAGTGTAGCATTCATGCAGGGAGTGTAGCATTCATGCAGGGAGTGTAGCAGGCATGCATGCAGGGAGTGTAGCAGGCATGCATGGAGTGTAGCATGCATGCATGGAGTGTAGCATTCATGCAGGGAGTGTAGCATTCATGCAGGAAGTGTAGCAGGCATGCAGGGAGTGTAGCAGGCATGCAGGGAGTGTAGCAGGCATGCAGGGAGTGTAGCAGGCATGCAGAGAGTGTAGCAGGCACGCAGGGAGTGTAGCAGGCATGCAGGGAGTGTAGCAGGCATGCAGGGAGTGTAGAATTCATGCATTAAAAGAAAAAGAAGGGAAGTAACTGCAGAGAGGGACTTGTTACCTGAAGTCCTTTTGGAGGGGGATTCCCCTTCCAACCACTAACACCCTGCCCCTGTCATCATCCCTATCTTCCAGATGCCTGCAACTCTTCAATAAAGGTAAGTAAATGTATATATATACATGTATATTGTTTTTTATTATTTAGTATGTGAATATTTTTTTGTGGAACGGATGAATTGTATTTACATTATTTCTTATGGGAAATAAGGGTTCGAATTTCGTAATCTTCGTGTTAAGTAATAGCTCCTGGAACGGATTAATTACGATACTCGGGGGTCCACTGTACCTGGAAAGTAATCGAGGGCCTGGTCCCAAATCTGCACACTGCCATAACAGCATACTGGAGTGAGAGATATGGGAGGAAGTGCAAAATAAACCCAGTTAGGAGCAGGGGTGCGGTGGGGACAATAAGGAAACACTGTATCAACATCTAGGGTCCAAGACTATTCAACATCTTACTAGAAGATATCAGAAACACAACTGGAACAAGTGTAGAAGCCTTCAAGAGGAAACTGGACAAGTATCTTCACCAGGTGCCAGATCAACCAGGCTGTGATGGATATGTGGGGCATCGGGCCTCCAGCAGCAACAGCCTGGTCGACCAGGCAAGCACCAGACGAGCCTGGGCCGTGGCCGGGCTCCAGAGTAGTGAAACTCTCAAAACTCTTCAAAGGTATATCAAAGGGAACTTCTGAAAGCAGCTACCATCTTGATTGTTACATTTAGAAAGGCATGGATCAGACGAAAAAGAACACATAGGCATGACCACAAATCACAGATGCAGAGACTGCATGCAAAGCAAGCCTTAGAACAGGGTACCTGGGGTGGCTTGGATTACCTGCAGAGCCACATACAACTACAGACAATCTCATTACAGGGCTGTCTTACCACTGACTGCTTATTTTGCATAATCTGACAACTTTCATGTTAACAGCTCGGAAAAATTGCAGAAACACTAGGAAAGCATATGTAGACACCATTGGCTTAGTGGAAGACAAGGCCATTGACCATAAAGCTGGTGGTGAGGATGATGGTACCAGCTGAGAGTGATATAAGGTCACTTCAAAATACAAAATTCACTTAAATTCATTAGAATTTTGCCACAATCATCACCAAATTGTTGTAGGTGGCTTCGACAATTGTATTGGAGGCGATTGGGGAAATACACAACTACTCTGGCCATGGTTTATTACGTAGATAATGTGTTGTCTGTAGGCATGTCTGGTGTGTCTGATGCATACATCTTGGCTATGTTACTAGGTGTAGGGATGGCATGTAAGGGTGTAGGCTGTGAAGAGCATGAGTAAGATGTGGGAATGATGGAGCACTGAGGCAAGAGAGGTTGTGCACATTAAGTAGTAGGCCTCCTATATAAAACAATGGACTCAGTCATACGCTCACTGCGAGGTAGAGAGAAAAAGAACTCGTTTGTGACATGTTTTTCTCTACATGTACTCCAATATGTAAACTAATATGGCATTTTCACTGAAAATATGCTGTAATTTTGTAACCATGTTAAAGTTAAAAAGTGTTAACAGATCACACATTAACTAACGATCTACTGCGTATTGATAATACGTTGCTCGTATATGTGTTATTTGGAGCTCTACTGTATTGCATTTTATCCTGAGCCTATTGGTCATGAGGTACAGTTGATGGTTAGTTTAAGATCTTATAAAAAGAAATGTTGAGAACTACTGGGATATTCACATATGTTAATGTTTTTGAATGGGAGATAGTAATCTCTAATCTTATAGATATTACTTAGGACATTGAGGAAGTAATATATGGGCTAATTCTTATTTGGCATTTGTTTTCCCTACAGATTACTTGTGGAACGTCTGTTAAACACATGTTTGGTGCCGTATCAGCTTGCCCCTGAAGACCGCATGAAAAAACTCTTCTACCTGTATGCCTCTATTGATGACAATGCTACCAAAGCCTTCATAGAACTTCAGAAACACCAGTTAGTTGTTAGAAAAAATGTTGCTGAGCTTATTGAACTTCACCGAAAGCCCCAGGATGAGGAGCGAGATCGCGAGATTGCCTACCGATTGGGTCACCTCACCAAGTTCCTTCCTGATCCTCTTAAAGTTCAGGAGTTCCTTAGAAAGTTCTCACAACATCTCAATACTGATTCACAACTCTTGTCGCTGATGGAGACTGTTGTCAGTCATGATGTGTCATGCAAAGACAGTGTAGATGCTGTGGTGAGTTAAAAGAATATTTAATTAACTGATATTAGAGTAAAGCATTAATCACTGCCTTGCTGTGTTTGGATGTGTATAATTAACTTTTGTTACTATTTGTTTTTTTAATTTGACAATTGTGCACAACCTTTTCCTTGAGGTTGTTCCACTTAACATTATTTGTATATTTTCATTCACACCATAAAATTGTATCTTCATCTGCTTGTTGATTTTACAAAAGATTTTTCGTTTTTTCTTATACCATACTGTCTTACAAATTTATAGATGATTATTATACTGCCTCTTTCCAAAAGATAAATGTTTCAACCTTTCTTTATATCTTAAATATCTTAATGTTGAAGTCCACTTTACTTTTTCAGAGTTTTTTTCTGTTTTATTTATACATATATATATATATATATATATATATATATATATATATATATATAATATATATATATATATATATATATATATATATATATATATATATATATATATTCCAGGTATTTTGAATGTGGGCTGCATGCATTTGTCAGGGTGGAAAGTTAAGGAAGAACCCTAGTTGTGAATATTTTCTCTCAGAAACAAGATCAATAGGAAATAATTTAGAAAAAAATTATTTACTAATGCTGACCTTCAGTAATACATATGTGATACATGACAATTCTTTGTATTATTGCTGTCTTTATCAAAATAGATCCTAAGTTTCAAACAGCACGTTCATAAATTGGAGAAACAGGACTGTGCTTTGTCTGGTAGGCAATGACTCCTATGATTCCTTGTATTGCAGTTCACAAAGCTGCTTTTTTACTTTTGGGATTAAGGAAGGGAGGAGGGGGGGGAATACAGTGATAATGGAGGACCTCATTTTAGGAGTGATTTCAAAATAACTATAAAAATGCATTGTCATTCTAATATGTAGTCTTTCTCTGAGGTAGCATTTTAGATATCAGGGATTCATTCTTAATCCAATGTTTATCTTCCTGTGGCTCACCATAGGCACCTTTCTGGTTGCTTATAAAGGAAAGAGAAAAGATAAGATGAGTGGTAGCAATCAGTAGTGAGGGCAGTGTTTACAGTGAGTTCAAGGTGCACACCACATACTTAATTCCATCATTTGCCCTAATTGTTGTTATACTCGTAAGCCTCACATTATTCTCCCGACCTTTAACCCTTTCAGGGTTTCGGCCGTACTAGTACGGCTTACGCACCAGGGTTTTTGACGTGCTAGTTCGCCTAAATTCTAGCCCCCTCAAATCAAGCGGAAACAGGCTGGTAGGCCTAGGTGTGAGAGAATGGGTCTGTGCGGTCTGTGTGTGCAGCATAAAAAAATCGTGCACCACACAGTGCGTAATGAGGAAAAAACACTGACCGTGTTTTTGTTTTAAAACAGCGACTTTGCAGTCTATTTTCGTATGGTATTTATGGTTATATTCTCGTTTTCTTGGTCTCATTTGATAGAATGGAAGATATATTACAGAAATAGAGAGAATTTTGATTGGTTTCACGATGACAAGTACCTTGAAAATGTTCGATTTTTGCCGATGTTCAAGAGTAAACAAATCACGCTATGCGTCCAATACACATCAACTGGCAAGTCTAATATTCTTGCACAAGTGTGCTGATATTATTTATACCGTTTTTACAATGATGCAATAGTATACATAACAGAAAATCTTCTATTTTTTGTGAGAATAAATATTCAAAATGGAAAGCAAAAGTAATGCAAGAGGAGCCTGGAGACATGACTAATGAACAGATTAAATGGTATTTTAGTGCCAGGAATGTCTGTCTCATTTTTTCTGGACCCTATTTTGAAATTGCATCTTTTGAAATTCAGTGGACCTCGGTTAGCGGCCGTAATCCGTTCCAGGAGCTAGGCCTTTAACCGGATTAATATTCCCCATAAGAATTAATGTAAATGCAATTAATCCGTTCCAGACAAAAATATTCACCAAAAAAATAATTTTTTTAACAATTAAATCAGTATTACATACCTTTATTGAAGACTAATGCTGGCTTCTGGAAGATGGGGAGGAGGAAATAGGGAGGAGTTACTAGTTGGAAGGGGAATCCCCCTCCAAAAGGACTTCAGGTAACAAGTCCCTCTCTGGGGTCACTTCTGTTCTTTGTCTTTTAATCCCACTAGGACCAGCTTGAGAGTCACTAGAATCTTGTCTAGAAAAATAAGTGTCCAGAGTGCTCTGTTTCTGGCGCCTCTTTAACATGTCCCTGAAGTGGGACAAGGTTTTGTTACTAAACATGTTGCAGATATGGTTGTTTCAGCTTGGTCAGGATGGTGTTTTTCAACAAATGTCTGCACCTTAGTCCACATAGAACAAATTTCCTTAATCTCTGCAGAAGGCACCTCCTTCTCTTCCTTTTCCTCCTCCTCCTCCCTTTCTGAAGCAAGTTCCTGAGCTGTGGTCTGTTGCTGTTCCAGATGAAGCTCTTGCAGCTCTTCAGTTGTTAGCTCTACCCTGTGGTCCTCCATCAACTCTTCCACATCCTCACCACTCACCTCCAACCCCAGGCTGTTCCCCAATGTCACAATATCTTCCACAACAGGCACAGGGTCGTCAGCTGCAAATCCTTTAAAATCCCTCTGTTGGACACAATCTGGCCACAGTGGTCTCCAAGCAGAGTTCAAAGTCCTGGTAGTCACTCCCTCCCAAGCCTTACCTATAAGGCCTATGCAGTTGTAGATATTGAAGTGAATCTTCCAGAACTCTCTAAGGGTCAATTCAGTGTCTGAGGTCATTTCAAAGCACTTCTGAAACACTGCTTTGGTTTACAGTTTCTTGAAGTTAGAAATGACCTGCTGGTCCATGGGCTGGAGAAGAGGAGTGGTGTTAGGAGGCAAGAACTTCACTTTTATAAATTTGAAGTCCCTAGACATTTGGTCTTCCAAGTCTGGAGGATGTGCAGGAGCATTGTCCAGTACCAGGAGGCACTTGAGTCCCAAATTGTTATCCTGAAGGTATTTTTTAACACTTGGGCCAAACACATCATTAACCCAATCTTTGAAAATTGACCTTGTGACCCATGCATTTTGACTTTATTTCCACATCACACGCAATTTTTTCTTGTGAACATGGCCTACATGTTCTCTTGGACCCAGGTCCTCCTCAAAGTGCTCAAAAGCCCCAACCATTGTGTTTCGTGAACACTGGGAGTTTCAGAGTGATACACGAGTAAAGGCTTCACTTTGAAATCCCCACTTGCATTGCTACACAACATGAGAGTTAGCCTGTCTTTCATAGGCTTGTGTCCTGGCAGTCTTTTTTCCTCCTGCGAGATGTAGGTCCTCCTTGGCATTTTCTTCCAAAAGAGGCCTGTTTCGTCACAGTTAAACACTACATAAAGATTTTCAATCTTTATGTAGTCCTGAAATTCCTGCACAAACTTTTCAGCAGAATGTTTGTCTGAACTTGCAGCCTCACCATGCCTTACAACACTGTGTATGCCACTACGCTTCTTAAATCTCTCAAACCAGCCTTTGCTGGCCCGAAATTCACTACCAGCAGCACTTGTTCCAGGAGTTTTCTTCACAAGATCTTCATGCAAACGCCTTGCCTTCTCACAAATAACAGACTCCACTAAACTGTCTCCCACCATTTGTTTTTCTTTAATCCACAGTAATAATAACTTTTCCATTTGTTCCATTATTGGTGACCTTTGTTTCGTAAGCACATTTACTCCTTTGGCAACATCAGCCACCTTGATCTGTTCTTTCTTTGACAGGATGGTTGTAATTGTTGATTTGTTT
This sequence comes from Cherax destructor, assembly GCA_009830355.1. Classification (NCBI taxonomy): domain Eukaryota; kingdom Metazoa; phylum Arthropoda; class Malacostraca; order Decapoda; family Parastacidae; genus Cherax; species Cherax destructor. The sequence goes on along the minus strand of WNWK01007604.1, from coordinate 46,366 downwards.
TTGCCAAACATCCTGGCAAGTTCCAGCACCCGCATACCACTCTCATATTTTTCAATCACTTCTCTCTTAAATTCCATGGTATTTCTCACTCTCTTTGCCACAGGAACTTTACTAGGAACTTTCTTGGGAGCCATGGTTACTTATTTCGCAGTTGCACTGGCAAAAAACAATGGAAAACAAGCAAAATGTTTGTATGAATGAGCAGAAGCTTCCTTACGTACTGAGAGACACAAACTGAAGCGCAAGCGTCCCCAGCCGGCGGGTTGCCGCGTCCAATACGGCCGCGGGTTGCCGCGTCCATAAAACCGGCCGCTAACAGGAACGGCCGCTAACCGAGGGTCCACTGTGTGAAATTAGCCAAATTGCCAATTTCTGACCACTTTATTGGGTAGTTCAAATCGATAAATTGACTGTTTCTTGTACTCAATTGATAGAACAAATGGAATTCTAGTGAAATAGCTAAAATTTTGGTAGACTGAAACATTGGAATTGGCCATAATAGGGCTCAAAGTCTGTGAAATCTCTGATGCGTAAACATCGTCGATACCGCTAACTTTGTGAGAGCATAATTCCGTTAGTTTTTCATCAAATTTCGTACTTTTGGTGTCATTATGATCGGAAAAGGATTCTCTATCATTTCATAAGAATTTTTTGTTTTTTCCGGAAAATTTGCAACCCTGAGAACGAGTTTGGGAGAGGGCCTATCGACCCTGAAAGGGTTAAAATAAACCAGTCCTCTGTGATTGCCTATATAAGTGTGGGTGAATAAGGTGAAGGGGGGGGAGGCAGGTTAGTGCTTATAGCAAGGCTTATGAGACACAAAATTACAGTAATCAAACTTTATTGCTACTTTCAAAACTTCTCCTCAACTTCATATTTAAAGTAATTGTGACTCATCTTTACTGTGAGTCATTTAGTAACTCATTCTCATTTAGCTTTAATAAGACCCTGCAAGATGAAGTATTATCTATTATTACTTAGTTGCTCTGTCCTCTCTACATCACTGTCAGCACTTACATTTACTCTACTATACATTTTATGCATTAGACAAGTCACTATAAGGAATCAAATTTTTTTGACAATGATCATTTCTCAGCAAAGTAGGAAATCCTTAGAGGAAGGCCCATTAATCTTTAGTGATTCTCAATAAGATAAAAGATTCATATAATAATACTTTGAACTGTCAGATTTAAATCAGTTGGCATTAGCAAATGACTTTGAGGAAGAAAATTAAGTTAGTTTGGAAACAATTCCTGTTTCACTATATACAGTGGTACCTCAAGTTACGATATTTTTTCGTTCAAGAATGCTGTTCAAGTGCCATTACCAAACAAATTTATCCCCATAAGGAATAATGTAAAATAGACTAGTCCTTTTACACCCCCAAAAATATACTTACAAAATCATTTAAAAAAATAAACTTACATAAAAGGGCGATTTGGGGGACCATCGTAACTCGAGGTACCACTGTACTTAATATTGTATACCTTACTGGTCATTATTCCCTTTAATTACAAGAATGTTATAGCTTCATGAGAGGTATTTGTCATGCTAAAGAAAACTTGTTTGTTGTACCACAGACACAGATCTTGAAGAAGCTTGGGCAGCCAGTGATGACCAACCTGTATTATAACACCATCAAGATGTTGCTGGAGCGAGTGTCTAGTGTCATGGTGGACCAAATAGCATTGGAAGCTCTTATAGGATTAGTGGAGGGGGCAATCAATGCAGATCCAACAGTACTTGACTCCCTTAATCTCACTTCAGATATTGCCACAGAAAAAGGACTTAAGTTACTATTTGTAAGTTTTTCCATTTTTTTTTTTTTTTTGATAGATATACGATTTGTATTTTTCAGTTGAAAACCAGAAGGAGGAGCAATTTAAGGCTGGTAAATTACTTTGATGGTGGGGAAAGTTATTTAAAAAGAAATGACCATTGATATTTGACAAATATTAACCCTTAAACTGTCCACACGTAGATCTACGTTCACTCGCGTACTGCTCCGAATATTTTGAAAAAAAATTTTTTTTAAATGAAGAGCGCATTTTTATAAACAGGATATGATAAAAAAAATTTTTAGGGCTAGTACTTACCGAGATATAAGCCCGACAATTTAGTGCTGGATGCTCACCTGACGGCAACATCAAGTTCTGTCGCTTGCAGAAGTACTGCCGATATACTTGTTTTTCTAGTTTTTATTTTAATTTATACAATTTTTATGTTCTGATAATTACAATTTATAATAGTTCTTGTGATTTCATAGCCAATCTTTGTTCTAACACTAATATTATGTACGGAAATAGTACTCAAATAGTCACAATCACACCAACAGGTGAACAATTTCACCTGCCTTGGTCATTTACTATTGTCTGTAAATATATACAAAGTATTTATAGGTCCCAGCAATGTTTTAGACATCCTGGAGTATATATGAAACTCCTTGAAGAATGGTGTTATGACAATTGTCAGATAACTGCTGATAAGGCAGTGACATTGATAAATGAATGTGTGCAAGGAACCCTTGCTTTGTTTTCACTGTCTGTATCTGTCTATCTATCTATGTCTGTCTATCTGTCTGTCTGTCTATCTATCTATCTGTCTATCTATCTGTCTATCTATCTATCTGTATGTATCTATCTATCTGTCTATCTGTCTGTCTGTCTATCTATCTGTCTGTCTATCTATCTGTCTGTCTATCTATCTGTCTATCTATCTATATATCTGTGTCTCTATCTGTCTAGCTCAGCTTCTGTTTGCCTGCCTATGTGTGCCTGGAGTATAATACGAAACTCCTTGACGAATGGTGTTATGACAGATAACACTGACAGCCCAATGACATTGATGAATGGGAGCAGGGAACCCTCTCCTTGTTTCCACTGTCTATCTGTCTGTCTGTCTAGCTCTGCTTATCTGTCTTTCCGTCTGCCTGTGTGTGTGTGTTTCTGTCTGCTTGTCTCAGTCTGAGTGCGGCTCGTAAGCCAACAGGTATTATACGCGATGCAGAAGTGACAATGCGTATTACTTGCCAGTCATGCGTATTATGTCTTATATCTACAAGCATTGTATAGCACTTTGCCTGGAATTTTTGGGTTATCCTAGGTAATTTACACTATGTATAATAACTGTACTTATGTGTACATGTGAGAGAGAGAGAGAGAGATATTACAGATATATATAGATAGACAGAGATATAGACAGATACAGAGATATAGGACAGATAGATATAGATAGATATAGACAGATATAGACAGAGACAGCCAAAGCCAGCCTGCTGAATATATAAGAACATAAAAAAGAAGGAACACTGCAGAAGGCCTACTGGCCCATGCAAGGCAGGTCCATGTCACCCCCCAGCTTAGACCAATGACCCACCTAGTCAGGTCACATCCTCTGATGGAAGGAGCACAGCATCAGACCTAGTAGCACAAGCTAGTCAGGTCCAACTCACACCCACCCACAGCCACTCATGTATTTATCTAACCTATTTTTACTTTCCTCTTATAAGGGGAGTGTTAATGCGACATGACATTAGTGAATCCATTGTGTTTGCCACATTATTTGCTCTAGCTGGCACTCAATTGAACTAGTGCTCCCACAAAGTACTAAGTGGTCCCAGATTTTTTTAATACTGCGCACACTGAGGGCGCAGACCCATTCTCTCATGTCTATGCGACTCAGGCCTATTGCACTAAATTTGAAGGAATGAAAAATAAAACGTAGATCTACGTTCGGAGCAGTACGCGTACAAACGTATATCTACGTTTGGACAGTTAAAGGGTTAAGAGAACTGAAATACATTTTAATTTGTTTTGTAAGATGTAGGGAGATGAGACTGCAGATACCGACTGTATCAGCTGCAGATACTGACTGCTGTATCAGTTGCAGATACTGACTGCTGTATCAGCTGCAGATACTGACTGCTGTATCAGCTGCAGATACTGACTGCTGTATCAGCTGCACATACTGACTACTGTATCAGCTGCACATATGACTACTGTATCAGCTGCACATATTGACTACTGTATCAGCTGCATATACTGACTACTGTATCAGCTGCACATACTGACTACTGTATCAGCTGCACATACTGACTACTGTATCAGCTGCACATACTGACTACTGTATCAGCTGCACATACTGACTACTGTATCAAGCTCGCCTGCACATACTGACTACTGTATCAGCTGCACATACTGACTACTGTATCAGCTGCACATACTGACTACTGTATCAGCTCACATACTGACTACTGTATCAGCTGCACATACTGACTACTGTATCAGCTGCACATACTGACTACTGTATCAGCTGCACATACTGACTACTGTATCAGCTGCACATACTGACTACTGTATCAGCTGCACATACTGACTACTGTATCAGCTGCACATACTGACTACTGTATCAGCTGCACATACTGACTATTGTATCAGCTGCACATACTGACTACTGTATCAGTTCACCTAAATTATTCAGAACTTGTAAGATCCCTCAAGCTGTACTCTGTGGTGCACATGCAAAAGAAATTGGTTATCATTATTTACACCTGGAGATGCTCTTCCAGATTTGCACAGGGAAAGAACTTCTTAATGTAGCATGGAGAATGGTAGATGGGCAAAGTATTTCATTAAAAGGAAAAGGTACAATAAGTATTTAAGAAAAGAAATATTGTGATTTGTTGAAATACTACCATGGGGTAATATATTGCAACCTAGTGATCTTATATGAATACAGAGGAGGATTCATCCTCTATTATAATGGGGAATATCAAGAATTTTGTCCGACTTTTTTTTTTTAAACACATTGGCCGTCTCCCACCGAGGCAGTCAGTGGGTAAGAAATGTAAGTTACAGATAAAAATCTTGATATTCCCCATTATGATTGAGGATGAATCCTCCTCCTTTATATATTCAAATGCATATGCATGTTACATACATATTTGGATATAACATGCACACACATTTGGAATTAAATGAAAGGATGTAATGTTTTATTATTCAGTTCACTGCTGTATCGTCACAGTAAAAGAAAGGCGCTAGTATTTCATTCTGATTTTTATAAAATACATTCTTCTAGTAATTAAATTTTGTGTGTATCTTGTATAATGTTCACATTAGATTGTGTTTATAATACAGTGGAACCCCGGTTTTCGTATTGCTCCAACCTCAAACAATTATGTAAGTGTATTTTTGTAAGTGCTTTTGTAAGTGTGTTTTTGGGGGTCTAAAAGGACTAATCTAATTTACATTATTCCTTATAGGAACAAATTCGTTTGGTAACTGCACTTGAACAGCATTCTGGAACAAGTTAATTACGAAAACCAGGGGTCCACTGTATGTATTTTATAATATAAGCATAAATACGAAAGCTGGGAATATAATTTTGTCATTACATTTGTTTGATATTTTTTTTAATTCTACGGATGTCTCTCACCAAGGTAGAGTGGTCCAAATAAAGAAAACACCTTAACCATCATTCACTCAATCGCCACCTTTCCAGAAGTGTGCTGACATCTCAGTCAGATTTGTTTATTTTTTTTTTAACATGTCGGCCAATTCCCACCAAGGCAGGGTGACCCAAAAAGAAAGAAAAACTCCCATAATCATTCAACACTTTCACCATCACTCATACATAATCACTGTCTTTGCAGAGGCGCTTCAGATACGACAGCTTAGACGTCCCTCCAAACTGCCAATATCCCAAACCCCTCCTTTAAAGTGCAGGCATTGTACTTCCCATTTCCAGGACTCAAGTCCAGCTAGCTCGTTTCCCTGAATCCCTTCACAAAATATTACCCTTCTTAAACTCCAACAGCTCGTCATGTCCCAAAAAACATTTGTCTCCATTCACTCCTATCGAACATGCTCACGTACGCTTGGTGGAAGTCCAAGCCCACAAAGCTCCTTTACCCCCTCCCTCCAACCTTTTCTGGGACGACCCCAACCTCATGAGGTAGAGAGATCAATAATTCTTTGTATAAGAGAAAATAAAATGGGAGTTGACAGTTACTTTTTGCTGATAATACTGTGCTTATGGGAGATTCTAAAGAAAAGTTGCAAAGGTTAGTGGACGAGTTTGGGAGGGTGTGTAAAGGTAGAAAGTTGAAAGTGAACATAGATAAGAGTAAGGTGATGAGGGTATCAAACAATTTAAATAAAGAAAAATTGGATATCACATTGGAGAGTGGGATTATGGAAGAAGTAAATGTTTTCAGATATTTGGGAGTTGACGTGTCAGCGGATGGGTTTATGAAGGATGAGGTTAACCATAGAATTGATGAAGGAAAAAAGGTGAGTGGTGCATTGAGGTATCTGTGGAGACAAAAAATGTTATCCATGTAGGCAAAGAAGGGAATGTACGAAAGTACAGTGGACCCCCGGCTAACGAACACCCCGGAAATCGTACAATTATGTAAGTATAATATTGTAAGTGCTTGTGGAAGTGTATTTTTGGGAGTCTGAGATAGACTAACCTACGTGACATTATTTCTTAAGGAAGTAAATTCGTTCGGTAATGGCACTTGAGCAGGCTTCTGGGATGAAGTTTTTTCGTTAGCCGGGGGTCCACTGTATAGTGGTACCAGCACTCTTATATGGGTGTGAAGCATGGGTTGCAAATGCTTCAGAGAGGAGGCTGGAGGCAGTGGAGATGTCCTGTCTAAGGGCAATGTGTGGTGTAAATATTATGCAGAATGTTGAGGAATGAGCTCCTACGATAACAATGAACTATGCTTGCTACTTAGCTTATTGATGAATCCAAGATGTCGCAGCCATCCCCGGCACCTTCTCAGGGGAAACATCTATGGCCTCATTCTCCACAGGGCTGTAAGGTAAACATCAAGTGAGTATAATTATTGCCCCTAAAGGAGCGTATGTTCATATCTTCAGTCATTAACTCCAGACTGAATTTACACACGTGTTTGGACTTAAAAGTCCACGCATAACCGCCGTCAATAGGTAAATTTTGATGTTCTTGACTGCAAGAACTGCGCAGTCCCCTGTTTGAAAAGAACACAAAACATACCTTGCTCGTGTAACTTTGAGCGATGGTGTTGGCTCCACCATATATGGCGGAAATGCTGTCTTGATTGTAGAATGCCGCTGAAGTCACCGTCTTGTTTCGATGGAATTCACTTGCGATTGTCTCTACGTTTGTCTTGCAGTAAATTGAAGCTGCGCACACTTCTGAATATACCACGATTTTCACTAAACGCGCTGGAACAGAGTTCTTATCTGATTTCCCGACGTTAGTGGAGATTAAATTAGAATAACGGATGCGTACGACTAATGTCTATTTTGAGTTACGTCGCCTCGCGTCGTATGACCCCTCGTGTCGTATGACCTCTACTGAGCCCCTATTCAATCTGATCGCCTCGTGCTGCCTTGTGCAGCCACGTGCAGCCACGAGGTGCCTCGTGGTGCTGTGGTCAGCACAATTTGTGACACACTGTAGTCAGTACATCTGGCTTGAATTAAATTGTTTTTCTCAGCCAGACGCGCCTCCTCTGGCCCTTTCCTAAGGGAGGAAAGGGTGAGGGCCCTTAACAAGGGTAGTAAGGGCGCATACCCCCCTCCTTTGGAGAATTTTCTCCACACAGAAAATTCGAAATGTGGAAATTAGGAGAAGGTGTGGAGTTACTTAAAGTATTTGTCAGAGGGCTGAAGAGGGGTTGTTGAGGTGGTTTGGTCATTTGGAGAGAATGGATCAAAGTAGAATGACTTGGAGAGCGTTTAAATCTGTAGGGGAAGGAAGGCGGGGTAGGGGTCGTCCTAGAAAAGGTTGGAGGGAGGGGTAAAGAAGGTTTTGTGGGTGAGGGGCTTGGACTTCCAGCAAGCATGTGTGAGCATGTTAGATAGGAGTGAATGAAGACGAATGGTTTTTGGGACCTGACGAGCTGTTGGAGTGTGAGCAGGGTAACATTTTGTGAAGGGATTCAGGGAAACCAGTTAATTGATTTAGTTGGACTTGAGTCCTGGAAGTGGGAAGTACAATGCCTGCACTTTAAAGGAGTGCCTCTGCAAAGACAGTGATTATGTATGAGTGTGGTGAAAGTGTTGAATGATGATGAAAGTATTTTCTTTTTGGGGATTTTCTTTCTTTTTGGGTCACCCTGCCTCGGTGGGAGACGGCCGACTTGTTGAAAAAAAAAAAGAGAGAGAAAATAGTAGACAAAGAGTGTGTGAAGATTTTTTGTACCATAGCTGTTTGTTTCCTACCATGGGGAACAAGTCAGTCATATACAGTGGACCCTTCGTTTTCGTTTTTAATCCATTCCAAAGGGATCGGCTAAAACCAAAATCGGCGGAAACTAAAACCATTTTCCCCATAAGAAATAATGTAAATTCAATTAATCCATTCTAGACACCCAAAAGTATTTAAAAAAAAAAATTAGGGGGCCTTAAAGATAGGTTTACATGCACAAAAGAATGAACTTTCAACTTGATACAGTGGTACCTCGACATACGAGCAGCTCCCAACTTGAACAATTATGTAAGTGTATTTCAGTAAGTGCATTTGTAAGTGTATTTTTGGGGGTCTGAAATGGATTAATCTAATTTACATTATTCCTTATGGGAACAAATTTATTCGGTATCGGCACTCGAACAACCTTCTGGAGCGAATTAAACTCGTAACCTGAGGAACCACTGTACTTACCTTTATTGAAGACTGATGTTGCTGGATGGAAGAGAGGGAGGAGGGGAGAGGGAAGAGAGGCTAGTCTTTGGAAGGGGAATCCCCCTCCATAAGGACTCTAGGTTCTAAGTCCTCATCTGGGGTCACTTCCCTTTTTTGTCTTTTACTGCCACTAGGACCAGCTTGAGAGTCACTGCACACCTGTGGCACTAAATATCTGTCCAGAGAGCTCTGTTGCTGGCGTCTCTTTAAAATGTCCCTAAAATGGGACGAGATTGTCATTGTACATGTTGCCGAGACAGATTGCAACAACTTTGTCAGGGTGATGTTCCTCCAGAAATGAAGGCATCGTAGTCCACATTGCACAAATCTCCTTAATCTTTGAAGAAGGCACCTTACATCTCTCTTCCTCCTTCATTGAAGCAATTTCCTGAGTTGTGATTTGATGGTGTTGCACCTCAAGCTCTTGCAGCTCTTCATTGGTTAGATCTTCATTGTGGTCCTCCACCAACTCTTCCACATCCTTGCCACTTACATCCAACCCCATGCAATTCCCCAATGCTACAATACTTTCCACAACTTCCATAGGTGCCTCAAGGTCATCCCCAAACCCTTCAAAATCCCTCTCTTGGACAGTCTGGCCACAACTTTCTCCAAGTAGAGTTCATCGTCCTGGAAGTTACTCCCTGCCAAGCCTTATCTATAAGGCTTATGCACTGGAAGATATTGAAGTTATCCCTCTAGAACTCTCTTAAGGTCAATTCAGAGTCTGAGGTTATGTCAAAGCACCTTTGAAACATTGCTTTGGTGTACAGTTTTTTGAAGTTTGCAATGATCTGCTGGTCCTTGGGCTGGATGAAAGGAGTGGTGTTAGGAGGCAAGAACTTCACTGTTACAAAACTGAATTCCTTAGACAATTGGTCTTCCAAGTCTGGAGGATGAGCAGGGGCATTGTCCATTACCAGGAGGCACTTGAGTCCCAATTTATTTTCCAGGAGGTAGTTTTTCACACCTGCGTGATGTAGGTCCTCTTTGGCATTTTCTTCCAAAACAGGCCTGTTTCATCACAATTAAACACTTGTTGGGGTTTGAAATTTTCAGCCTGTACATATTCTTTGAATTTGCGCATGAATTTTTCAGCCGCATGTTTGTCTGAACTGGCACCCTCACCATGCCTTACAACACTGTGTATGCCACTTTGATTCTTAAGTTTTCGAACCAGCCTTTGCTGGCCTTAAATTCACCAACATCAACACTGGTTCCAGGCATTTTCTTGACAAGATCGGCATGCAACTTCCTTGCTTTTTCACATATGATGGATTGCACAACACTATCACCTGCTAGCTGTTTTTCGTTTATCCACACCAACAACAATTTCTCCATATTTTCAATTGATTGTAGTCTCTGTTTTGTTATCGTATTCACCCCTTTCTCAACATTAGCTTCCATGATTTCTTTTCTCTTCGCCACAATGGAACTGATGGTTGATGGGGCCTTATTGTATATCCTGCCAAGCTCGGCAATACGTACGCCACTATCATATTTTTTCTATTATTTCTTTCTTCAGTTCTATGGTGTTCCTCCCTTTCTTTGGGCCCATGGTAGCTTATTTAGTAGTCACACACAATAATCAAGAGCTAAAAACAGTGAATTGTTAAGAAATGTTTTGTATGAACTCGAAGGATAATGTTCACTCAACCATAAACAATGCTATACTGCCTGAGAATGTGCATGGGAGGCAGGCTTGCGGGCTTTGTATGTGCGCTGGGCACTGGACAGGTTCCGTACCATTGATGAAAACTGAGCCAATCGGCAAAAACTAAGCCAATATTTTCACGAAAAACGTGTGCGAAAACCAAAATCGGCGAAAACGGAGATACACGAAAACCAAGGGTCCACTGTATGTTAAAATGTTAAGTAGAAAGGTTGGAGGGAGGGGGTAAAGGAGGTTTTGTGTGCAAGGGGCTTAGTCTTCCAGCGAGGATGCTAGTGCATGTTAGATAGGAGCGAGTGGAGGCAAGGGGTTTTTATGATGATGTGCTGTTGGAGTGTGAACAAATTAACATTAATGAAGGGATTCACGGAAACTGGTTAGCCGGACTCAAGTCCTGGAGGTGGGAAGTACAGTGTCTGCACTCTGAAGGAGGGGTGGAGATGTGTTGCAGTTTTTGAACTGTGGTGTTGGCATGCCTTTGGCAAGACAGTGATGGAGTGAATGATGAGTGTTTCTTCTTTTCGTGTCACCCTGCCTCGGTGGGAAATGGCCGATATGTTAATAAAAAAAATTGTGTGTGTAAATTGCACTAAGACTTCCAACTTTGCACCTGCATAATTTCAAAAGTTTTCCATCAAATTTAAATTTTTTCGCATCATTACCTTCAGAAAATGATTCTTTACCACTTGAGATTTTTTATTTTTTTGAAAATCACGACACTTTCAGTGCTTTTAATTTCAGGGGTCGCAATATTTAAAGGGTTAAATACTTAGTAAGGAACCTAGCCTTGTCCCTTGTCTCATCTGTGTTTTTTTTTTTTATTAACATATAGGTTATTTCCCACCAAGGCAGGGTGGCCTGACAAAGAAAAACTTTCATCATCATTCACTCCATCACTGTCTTGCCAGAGCAGTGCTTACACTACAGCTACAAAACTGCAACATTAACACCCCTCCTTCAGAGTACTGGCACTGTACTTCCCATCTCCATATTCTGTATATCGTGATTATACCTCCTTTTAGTCTTCATTACTTCATTTATATAAGGCTCAGCGTTTGCATGCTTCATACCTCATTTTTTCTCAAATCAGTCACCACTGTTGATGCTCTCCTGGTACTCTATAATTTTCACTTTGTGTTTTAATGAGTGAAGGTACCACACCAGTGCTACATGCTCAAAAATAGATCTCACATACAAGTTAAAAATGTTCTCTATGAGTTTGTCTAAGTTCCTTAATGGCCCTTCTAGGATTACTAACTTAACCTGTGCAGCTGACTTTATTAAGTTTGTGTGGGTTTATGTGAGCAGACTCGTAATAGTTCCCTCATGGGAGGTTCCTTGATGCTAGTGAGGGGTGTTTGATCTAAGGAATCAGACCTTTGCTCCAATTTCTTGAATCAAATTGGAATTCCTTCCATTTCCCCAGGTGCTGTATGACCCCTAAGGGTTTAGCCCCTTCCCTCTCATGAATGTAATGATAATCATCTGGGTAGTGGTTATTTAATGTCTTCTTTTTTAACAGTTTCTGTGAGCTTTGTTCTTCATTCCCCATCTCCCAGCTTATAACTTGACATTTTCTTTGGGTAAACTTCAGTCACCATTTATTTTACTATTTCTGAAGTCTGAGAAGGTCTTTCTTCAACCTTTCCCCAGCTTCCCTTGTTTTCATTTTCTTCGCTCTCTTGACATCATGTGCAAATAAGCATTTGTAGGAGTTAATCGAGTCACCAACATATACAGTGGTCCCTCGGTTTTCGTTCATCTCCAAACTCGAACATTTATTTAAGTGTATTTTCGTAAGTGCTTTTGTAAGTGTATTTTTGGGGGTCTGAAATGACTAATCTAATTTACATTTGTCCTTATGAGAATAAATTCGTTCGGTAACGGCACTCAAACAGCATTCTGGAAAGAATTTTCAACGAGAGGGTCCACTGTACTAAGAATAATAGTGGAATCAACATTGATCTTACCACAACTCCACTATTGACACTAACATCCTGATGCATCATTTGTTCTAGTGGTTGCTTTCTGTCATTCAAGCATCTCCCTAACCATGCCAAAACCCTTCCCGCCTTCCCCAACTTGCTTGTTTACTCTGTTAAGCAACCTTGTGTGTGCCAACATATCAGAAGCTCTCCCACAACCCAGACATGTGTAGGCTGCCTGTTCCCTTCTCTGTCTGACCCTTTTAATTCACCACACTTGTTCAATCCATGCAGGTTTTTCTGTGACAATCTTTGCAGTCTTAAGATGTTCAGCAGTGCACTTCTTATCGTTCCCAACAGTAGTTTAAACATTACACTCATTGGAACACTGGTCTGTAGTCAGGGTCTTATGTCTCTCACTATTTAATACTAGCATCATGCCACTATCTTCCATTCATTTGGCATTTCACTTCACTAGGGATTTGTTAAAGATTTGTATCAACAACAAAGATTTAGGAAAACATCAGCCTAGACAGATTTGAGATGTGGCAAGCTTTATAACAGTGCCTGTTCTTTGATGGATAGGTGGGATATTGCAGGTTTGTGGATTATTTGATTTGTGTTGTCCACGCTTTTCTTGAAAACCAAAACCAACCGTGGAATGAATGATGGTTAATGTGGCAATAATGGTAGAATTACCAACAAAATGTTAGGTAAATGGACATAGGTGTAACTAATGTGACATTTTAATGTGGCAATGTTTCTCTCTTCAGGAGCTTTGTCAAGCCGTTATAAACATTACAGGACACAGAGGTATATTTGTTTAGGTAACATGTAATGTTTTAATGGCTTGACAAAGCTCCTGGAGAGCAAAACGTTGCCACAATAAACTATCACATTAGTTGCATCTGTCTATTTACTTAACATGGTTAATGTGCTTAGCTTCTTCAAGTCACCCTACCTTTTCGGAGGGGGGGGGGACATGGCTAATGTGTTGAAAATATTAGGTACAATATATATGATTAATATTGTTTTCCCCACAGGTGTTATCATTTGTGTATCCTGCTCACTTCCTGCACGTGGACATCTTGACGCGCCTCATTGCCATCCTTAACATACCGAACTCTTCCATTTCCCCACCAGTCCTATCAGTTCTCACCTATATAGGCAAATATAAACCAATTGGTAAGTACCTCCTGGCATAAAGAAAAAAATACTACAGTGGACCCTCGGTTTTCGCCGAAAATTCTTTCCAGAATGCTGCTCAAGTGCCATTACCGAACGAATTTACCTCCTTAAGAAATAATGTCACGTAGGTTAGTCTATTTCAGACTCCCAAAAGTACACTTGCAAAAGCACTTATGAAAATACACTTACATAAAAGGGTGAGTTTTAAGATGACCGAAAACCGAGGGACCACTGTATTTTGTGTAGGATTGTTATATGTCTACCCTATGGTAATGATTGTTTTAATTTGAGTAGGATCACCAGCTTAGTTAAGGCTAGTGTCTTTATTGTACACATATTTAGAATGTTGAAAATTTCACAGTTATGTGAAAATACTTATACAGGAGGGCCAAGCTTATATAGCAGTTTAGGTTCTGGGCTACCTCTGTAAAGTGAATCATAGCCTTTTTTTACTTTCAAATGTATATAAAAGCCTGATAACATATTTACACTATCATATATTAAGTGAGCAATATAGCTAGGCCTAAAAGATGCATATACGGTGCACACATTACTTCTTTTTTCAACAAACCGGCCGTATCCCACCGAAGCAGGGTGGCCCAAAAAGAAAAACAAAAGTTTCTCTTTTTAACTTTAGTAATGTATATAGGAGAAGGGGTTACTAGCCCGTTGCTCCCGGCATTTAAGTCACATTTTAGTTGACTTTTACAACACACATGGCTTACAGAGGAAAGATTCTTATTCCACTTCCCCATGGATATGAAAGGAAAATAATAAGAAATAGAACTACAGTGGAACCTCAACTTACGAGTGCCCCCAATATAAGAGTTTTTCGAGATACGAGCAGTTGCTCGGTCAATTTTTTGCTTTGAGTTATGAGCCAAAATCCGAGTTACGAGTGAGCTTCCCCTTCAAGGGAGGTTCCTTGACGCTGGTGAGGGGCTCTTGATCTAGGGAATTGGATCTGTGTTCCAGTTCCCTAAATTAAGCCTGGATATCTTCCATCCCCTCCCCCCACAGGCGCTGTATAATCCTACGGGTTTAGCGCTTCCCCATTATAATAATAATGAGTGAGCTTCAGAACGCCGCCACTAGTTGGCAGAGCAAACGTCACAACATCCGCTCACCAGTGCACTGTTTACCTCGCCGTGGAAGCATTTCTCTTGTGTTTTGCTTGCATTTTGTGCAGTTATTTTGCCAAATTTCTTTTTTCTAACCATTGGTAATAAGAAAGTAAGTGCAAAGGACAGTGCTGAGAAGAATAAGAGGATGATGTTCAAGGAATTAAAGCATGAAATCATAGATAAACACAAGCGAGGTGTGCGGGTTGTGGACTTGGCCAGGTAGTATGAGCGTAGTACTTCTACGATATGTACGATACTAAAGCAGGAGTCGATAAAGGCTATAGCTCCAGCCAAGGGCATTACAATAATTTCTAAGCTGCGGACCTCTGCCTATGAAAAGATGGAGAAGCTGCTGTTGATGTGGTTGATGGAGAAGCAGGGCCACTGACAGCATACGCCGCTCTGCCTATCTTTTCCACCCTCAACCTCCGCCAGCATCTCTTCTCCAAGGTAAATATGTACGTACACTTTATAAAACCAGTTTATTTCTTTACATTCTCTATTATGTTTTTATACAATATTATTTATAAATACAGTGGTACCTCTACTTATGAGCAGTTCCCAACTTGAACAATTATGTAAGTGTTTTTTTGTAGGTGCTTTTGTATGTGTATTTTTGGGGGTCAGAAATGGATTAACCTAATTTTCATTATTTCTTATGGGAACAAATTCCTTTGGTATCGGCACTTGAATAGCCGTCTGGAACAAATTAAGCTCATAAGTAGAGGTACCACTGTACATTGTTTCAGTGTTCTTCTTATGAAACTAGTGATCTAGTGCAGTTAGCCTCACAAACACTGTTTTCTCTTATAATAAGACCTCAGAAGGGAAAGCATGGGAAGATATGGTCAGAGCGGGAGCAGGAATGGCTGCCACCACTCGTCACATAATGACATTTTATTCATTTTAAAGTAAAATATCGTGTTTCTATGTTATTTATATTGTTTATTATGTCATAATAGATCAATTGTGATAGATAAACAATCCGTAGAGATGATATTAGCGTTATATTGAAGTATTTTGTCCTGCCTCCCGAGAGCAGGAATTCAGCTGGAATGGATTAATGGCATTTCAATTAATTTAAATGAGGAAAATTGATTTGATATAGTGGACCCCCGAAAATCGGCCGTAATCCGTTCCAGGAGCTAGGCCTAAAATCGAACTGGCCGATATCTGAACCATTATTTCCCATAAGAAATAATGTAAATACAATTAATCCGTTCCAGACACCCAAAAATATTCACAAAAAATACATTTTTTACAGATTAACTATAGTTCTACATACTCAAAACACATACAGTGGTACCTCGGTTAACGATATTTTTTCGTTCCAGAATGCTGTTCAAGTGCCATTACCAAACGAATTTATCCCCATAAGGAATAATGTAAAATAGACTAGTCCTTTTAGACCCGCAAAAATACACTTACAAAAGCATTTAAAAAAATAAACTTACATAAAAGGACGAGTTTGGGGACCATCGTTAACCGAGGTACCACTGTAATAACAACAAATAATAAATTTACATTTAAATAACATTTACTTACCTTTATTGAAGAGACTTGCTGGCATTTGGAAGATAGGGAGAAGGAAGGAAGGGGAATCCCCCTCAAAAAGGACTTCAGGTAACAAGTCCCTCTCTGGGGTTACTTCCCTACTTTGTCTTTTAATGCCACTGTATTTGATCTATTTTTGGCAAACATGTTAACACCTTTTGCAACATCAGCTTCCTTGAGTTCTTTTCTCTTTGCCAGGATAGAGGTGATAGTAGATTTGTTTTTGTTGTATACATCCTGGCAAGCTCCCCCACACTCCCTCACACTCATATTTTTCTACTATCTCCTCCTTCAGTTCGATGGTGTTCCTCACTTTCTTTACCTACCACAGGGGTGCCACTAGGAAGCTTCTTTGGACCCATGGTGACTTATTTCACAGTGACAGTCACTTAACCACCAATAAACACAATAAATTTATTGTAAAATGTTTGAATGAGCACGCTGGGTAATGTTCACTCAATGGTAAACAACGCTAGACTGGCTCACAATGCCTGCGCGGGGAGGCGGACAGGTCTGGTACGCGGGCCGATAATCGGGGAAAAATTGGGTAAAAAAAAAGCGATTGATTTTCGAGCCGGCCGATAATCAGATCGGCTGATTTTCAGGGGTCCACTACATATGAGAAAATTGAGTTACGAGCTAGGTC
This sequence comes from Cherax destructor, assembly GCA_009830355.1. NCBI lineage: Eukaryota > Metazoa > Arthropoda > Malacostraca > Decapoda > Parastacidae > Cherax > Cherax destructor. Next base: position 29,578 of record WNWK01007604.1, on the reverse strand, counting down.
ACGGAACAGATTAAACGCGTAAGTCGAGGTTCCACTGTACAGTGGACCCCCGCTATTCAAATTTAATCCGTTCCAGGAGCCTCTCACCACCACTGCCTCTCACCACTTCACCTCCACTGCCTCCACCTCCACTGCCTAAACCTCCACTGCCTCCACCTCCACTGCCTCTCACCACTGCCTCTCACCACTGCCTCTCACCACTGCCTCTCACCACTGCCTCTACCACCACTGCCTCTACCACCACTGCCTCTACCTCCACTGCCTCTCACCACTGCCTCTCACCACCACCTCTCACCTCTGCCTCCACCTCCACTGCCTCCACCTCCACTGCCTCTACCACCACTGCCTCTCACCACTGCCTCTCACCACTGCCTCTCACCACTGCCTCTACCACCACTGCCTCTACCACCACTGCCTCTACCACCACTGCCTCTCACCACTGCCTCTACCACCACTGCCTCTACCTCCACTGCCTCTCACCACTGTCTCTCACCACCACCTCTCACCACTGCCTCCACCTCCACTGCCTCTCACCACTGCCTCTACCACCACTGCCTCTCACCACTGCCTCTCACCACTGCCTCTCACCACTGCCTCTACCACCACTGCCTCTACCACCACTGCCTCTACCACCACTGCCTCTACCACCACTGCCTCTCACCACTGCCTCTCACCACTGCCTCTACCACCACTGCCTCTACCACAACTGTCTCTACCACCACTGCCTCTACCACCACTGCCTCTCACCACTGCCTCTACCACAACTGTCTCTACCACCACTGCCTCTACCACCACTGCCTCTCACCACTTCCTCACACTTAATGAACAAACTCGAAACAATTATAATTAAGTGTGAAATGTCTGGATGAGCGTGCAGGGTATTGTTCTCTCGAGTGTAAACAAGGAGGGACTGGCTCTCCAAGCGCCTGGGCGGACAGGTGATGGACACACTTGTTCGAATCATGATATTTTGTTCGCATGACGATATCGATTTTCTTGTTCTAATGACGATTTGTTCGACTGCTGAGCCATTCGAATAGCGGGGGTCCACTGTATTAACCCTTTGACTGTCGGAGGCCCCATTCTGAAACTGTCATTCTATGTTGGAAAATTTTGGAAAAAAAAAAAATTATTTTTTCTTATGAAATGATAGAGAATCTTTTCCCGATTGTAATGACACCAAACGTTTGAAATTTGTTTGAAAACTTACGGAATTACGCTCTCACAAAGTTAGCGATGTCAGTGATATATACGCTTCGGCGATTTCGCCGACTTTGAGCCCTATTTTAGGCCAATTCCATTGGGACAGTCGACCAAACTCATAGCTATTTCTTTAGAACTCCATTTGTTCTATCGATTGAGTACAAGAAATCACCAATTTACCGATTTCAACTACCCAATAAAGTGGTCAGAAAATGGCAATTTCGCCAATTTCATGCAAAATAAAAAAGATGTCAATTTCAAAATAGTGTCCAGAATAAACAATGCAGACATCCCTAGCACTAAAATAAGATGTTATCTGTTCATTAGTCAGTCTTTAGGCCCCTCTGTCACTGTAAGCTCAGTGAGAGTTCATAGGGTATAACCGTTTCTGCTCACGTGACCATCCGATGCAACCGTTAGCCAATGTCAAAGGTCACCCATGTCAAAGGTCAATACTTTGAACGCTATGAGCCCTGCTCGGGGCAAGGCCAGTTACCATCCAGACTCAGTGCAGGACAGACACGCAGGCCTACGGCTCTGAGACTTCCACCTTGTCTAATATACCAAGTTACCATCCCAAACTCGTCTGTTCATTACCCAATCTGCGAAAGAACCTCCACGCAACAAATGGTGGCAGCTCGTGGGCGTAGATTTTGAGTATTTTGAGCGGAATTGGGAGAATGCCACCATTTGTGTTGTGGGGTTCTTTTCATAGATTTGGTAATATTAACAGACGATGAGCTTGGTTTTTGGTAGCGTTTAATGAGGCGTTGGATATATGGGAGCTGAGAGCCTATGCCTGTGTCCGTCTGCTAGGTCTACCCCGATGGTACTGAGGCTACTAGGCCGCCCGGCACTGAGGCATTCAAAAGGCAGGCCTATGATTGGCTAATGCCAGATCACATGGGCAGAGGTTGGAAATCACGTGAACAGCCGTGGTGCAGCCGTTAGAAATACGAACCGTACACCTCTTACATTACTCTTGCTTTCTATTTTTATTTTTTATTCACAAAAAATAGAAGATTTATTGTTATGCAGACTATTGCATTATTGTAAAAACTGTATAAATAATATCTGTGCACTTGTGAAAGAATATTAGTCTCACCAGTTGATGTGTATTGGACGCATGGTGTGATTTGTTTACTTTTGAACATTGGCAAAAATTGAACATTTCCGCTACTTTGAGCTCAATTTCAAGATCGTTTACATCATGAAACTAATCAAAATCATCTCTATTCCTGTAATATGTTTTCCATTCTATCAAATGAGACCATGAAAAAGAGAATACAACCATAAATACTGTTTTACTCTCATTGGCAGGACAGTAGTATACCTCCCTGGGTGGTTGCTGTCTACCAACATCCTACTCATTTAAATAAAAAATATGTGAGAAATACGGTAAATCTTTTATTTTTGGTGTGACTATGAATTCAAAATAGAAAGTCAAGTGTAATATAAGAGTCTTGGTGCCATAATTAATGAACAGAAGAAATGTTGTTTTAGTGCTGTAATGTCTGAAATGTATATTTTGAACTATTTTTAAATTGGATTTTTTATATTTTTGTGTAAAACTGGCCAAATTACTGACTTCTGTGCACTTTGTTGGGTAGTTGTAATAGTTAAATGGACTGTTTCTGTGTTCAGTCAAGAATACAAAAGGCATACTAGTGAAATAACTAAGAATTTGGTTGAAAGGAGCAAGGGAATTGGCTTAACCCTTTCACGGTTTTTGACGTACTAGTACGTCTTACGCGCCAGGGTTATTGACGTACTAGTACGCATAAATTCTAGCGATCTCAAATCAAGCGGGAAAAGGCTGGTAGGCCTAGATGTGATAGAATGGGTCTGCGCGGTCAATGTGTGCAGTATAAAAAAATCCTGCACCACACAGTGCATAATGAGAAAAAAAAACTCTGACAATATTTTTGGTTTAAAACAGCGACTTTGCAGTCAATTTTAGTATGGTATTTATGGTTGTATTCTCGTTTTCTTGGTCTCATTTGATAGAATAGAAGATATATTACAGAAATAGAGATAATTTTGATTTCTTTCACTATGCCAAGTACAGTGGTACCTCGAGTTACGATGGTCCCCAAAATCGCCCTTTTATGTAAGTTTATTTTTTTAAATGCTTTTGTAAGTATATTTTTGGGGGTGTAAAAGGACTAGTCTATTTTACATTATTCCTTATGGGGATAAATTCGTTTGGTAATGGCACTTGAACAGCATTCTCGAACGAAAAAATATCGTAACTCGAGGTACCACTGTACCTTGAATTTGAGCACAAAGTAGCGAAAATGTTCGATTTTTGCCGATGTTCAAGAGTAAACAAATCATGCCATACATCCAATACACATCAACTGGCGAGTCTAATATTCTTGCACAAGTACGCTGATATTATGCCGTTTTTACAATGATGCAGTAGTATACATAACAGAAAATCTTCTATTTTTTGTGAGAATAAAAATTCAAAATGGAAAACAAAAGTAATGTAAGAGGGGCCTGGAGACGTGACTAATGAACAGATTGCTAATTTCTGACTACTTTATTGGATAGTTGAAATCGGTAAATTGGCGTTTTTTTGTACTCGATCGATAGAACAAATGGAATTCTAGCGAAATAGCTATGATTTCAGTAGATTGAAACATTGGAATTGGCCGAAAATAGGGCTCAAAGTGGGCGAAATCGCTGATGCATAAATATCGTCGATACCGCTAATTTTGCGAGAGGATAATTCCGTTAGTTTTCCATCAAATTTCATACTTTTGGTGTCATTATGATTGGAAAACGATTCTATCATTTCATGAGAGAGAAAAAATTCCAAAATCTTTTGACCCTGAGAACGAGTTAAGGATCAGTCTCGACCCAGAAAGGGTTAACCCTTTCAGGGTCCAAGGCCATTTTTGGAAGGGTGCACCAGTGTCCAAGAATTTAAAAAAAAAAAAATTTTTTTTTTCTTAAGGAAAGGAAAAATTTTTTTTTGGGTTTAAAAAAAAACGAAATTTGATTGAAAATTAAAATTTTCCCCCAATTTTTTTTTTTCCCCCAAAATTTCCGGCTTTTCCCCCCCTTTGGCCAATTTTTTCCCCCAAAAATTTTTTTTTCCTTTTTTTTTTTTGTTTTAAAAAAAAACCCCCCTTTTTTTAATTTAAAAAAAAAAAAATTTTTTTAAAAAAAAAAAATTTTTTAAAAAAATTTTTTTAAAAAACCCCCCCCTTTTTTTTAAAAAATTTTTTTTTTTTTTTTTTTTCCAAATTTTTTTTTTTTTTTTTTTTTTCCCCAAAAATTTTTTTTTTTTTTTTTTTTTCCCCCCCTTTTTTTTTTTAAAATTTTTTTTTTGGGGGAAAAAACCCTTTTCCCCCCTTTTCCCCAAAAAACCCCCCCCAAATTTTTCCCCCTTTTTTAAAATTTTCCCTTCCCCCAAAAATTTCCCTTCCGGAATAAATTTTTTTCCCCCCCCTTTTTTTTTTTCCCCCCAAAAAAATTTTTTTTTTTTTTCCCCCCTTTATTTCCCCCAAAAAATTTTTTTTTCCCCCCCTTTTTTTTTTTTTAAAAAAAAATTTTTTTTTTTTTTAAAAAAAATTTTTTTTTTTGGGGGGGTTTTTTTGGTTTTAAAAAAATTTTTTTTCCCCCAAATTTACAAATTTTTGGGGGTTTTTTTTTCCCTTTTTTTAAAAAAAAAATTTCCCCCTTTTTTTTTTTTTCCCCAAAACCTTTTTTCCCCCCGGGGAAAAAAAATTTTTTTTTGGGGGGGGGTTTTTATTTTCCCAAAAAAATTTTTTTTTTTTAAAAAAAATTTTTAAAAATTTTTTTTGTCCCCGGGGAATAAAATTTTTTTTTTTTAAAAAAAATTTTTTTTTAAAATTAAAAACCCCCTTTTCAAGGAAAAAATTGGGGGGGGCAAAAAAACCCCCCGGGAAAAAATTTTTTGGGGGGAAAAAAACCCCCCTTTTTTTGGGGGGGGGCTTTTTTTTTAAAATTTTGGGGTTTTTAAAAAAAAATTAAAAGGGGGGGCCCCAAACCTTGGGAAAATTAATTTTTTTAAAAAAAAATGAAAAAACCCCCCCCCCCTTTTCCCGGAAAAATTTTTTTAAAAAAATTTTTTAATTTTGGGTTTTTTTAAAAAAAATTTTTTAAAAAAAAATTTTTTTTTTGTTTTCCCCCCTTTTTTAAATTTTATTTTTTTCCCCCCCCCCCCTTTTTTTTTAAAAAAATTTTTTTCCCCCCCCTTTTTTTTTCCCCCAAAAAAATTTTAAAAAAAAATTTTTTTTTTTCCCCCCAAACCCCCCGAATTTTTCCGGGGGGTTTTTTAAAAAAAAAAAAAACCCCCTTTAAATTTTTTAAACCGGGGAAAAAGGGGGCCCCTTTTTTTAAAAAAAAAAAATTTTTTTTTTTAAAAAAAAAAATTAAAAATTTAAAAAAATTAATTTAAAAAAATTTTTTTTTTTTTTTTTAAACCCCCCAATTTATTTTGGGAAAAAAATTAAAAGGGGGAAAAACCCCAAAAAAGAAAATTTTTTTCGGTAAATTAAAATTTTTTTTTTTTGAGGGGGGGAAAATTTTGGGGGGTTTTTTTTTAAAAAAATTTTAAAATTTTTTTAAAAAAATTTTGTTAAAAAAAAAGGGGGGGGAAAAAAAATTTAAAAAATTTTTTTTTTTAAAAAATTTATTTTTTAAATTTTATTGGGGAAAAAAAAATTTTTTTAAAAAAAGGGGAAATTTTTTGGGTTTTTAAGGGGAAAAGGAAGTTTTAAAATTTAAAAATGGGTATTCTTTCTTCCTCTTAAAAAAACCCCTCCTTACACTTATTCCCTTCAAAAAACACCCCCTTTAATTTTCTTACACTTTTTTTCCTCCTTTTCCTTTAAAATAAATTCCCCTGCCATGGGGTGGCCTCCGGGAGAGGGTGATAGTAACCAAGTACAGTGGGCCCCCCGCCCAATTTTTTTTCCATTCCAGAATGCTTTTCGTGCCAAAAACCCAATTTTTATTCCATAAGAAATGAAAAATAGACTAGTCTTTTTTAGCCCCCCAAAATTACACTTACAAAAGCTTTTAAAAAAAAATCAACTTACAAAAAGGGGGTGTTTTGGGGGGAATGTAAGTCGGACCACTGTACTTCCACTCCATTATCTTTGGGTTCACTAACCAAGGATAAAAAGGGAGGGACTAACCCTTTAAAATTTAACAACTAAGGGTAAAGGGGGGGCTCAAAACCCCCAACACTTGGTTTAAACTCCCGAGGGGAGTGCCAACCACTAGGCCAGGGGGGAAAAACTAAAAATAAGTTTAACCAAGTTTTTTTTACCATAGATATGTTAGTATAGGCACCATATGGGGAGTGATACCGTGGGGTATTATATGGGGATAAAATGTTAGTATGGGGACCATATAGTGGAGTAAGTATAGTGTAAATTTTATAGTGATATTAAATGTTGGTATAGGCACCATATAGTGAATGATAGTATAGTGTATTATATGGGGATAAATTTGGGAAAGTTTATAAACCCCTATAAAATGGTGGAGTATAGTGTATTATTTTAGTGATATTAGAATTTGGTATAGGGACCATATAGTGAGTGAGATAATTTTAAAATTTTATAGTGATAGTGGAATGTTTTGGGATAAAACCAAAAAAGTGAATGATTGGGATAGTGTATTATATAGTGATATTGGGAATTTTTTTATAGGTACCATATAGTGGTGATACCGTAGTGTATTATATAGTGATAGTGTTTAAAGTTTTTTATAGGACCCCTATAATTTGGGGATAGTATAGTGTTTATATAGTAAAAAGTGTAATGTTTGTATAGGCACCATATAGTGAGTGATACCATAGTGTATTATATAGTGATAGTGTAATGTTTGTTAGGCACCATATAGTGAGTGATACCAAATGTAATTTTATAGTGATAGTGTAATGTTTTTATAGGCCCATATGAGTGATACCATAGGAAAAAAAATAGTGATAGTGTAATGTTTTTAAGGGGACCATATAGTGATTTTGGGGATAATTGTATTATATAGTGATAGTGTAAATGTTTGTATAGGCACCATATAGTAGTGATAGTATAGTGTATTAATAGTGATAGTGTAATGTTTTTAGGCACCATATAATAATAATAATAATAGTTTATTTAGACATGGTACAATGATACATGGGTGGGTAGACATGATACAAAAGGTATAAATGAGATGTGCATGCCAAAAGCCCCAAATTACTGTCATTGCTTGGATTTCTTTCTCAAGAGGGAAATTATTTCTAACGTGTATGGGGCATCTTTTTTATTTTTATTGGGCCTGAATCCTTGACAGTGGTTGAGTCGTTTTTGGAGGTGGGTGGGAATATTTTGTCTATGATTAATTTTTCAAAGATTTTGGAGAATGGGATAAGTTAATGTTTTGTAGTTATTCATGTCTGTTTGATCTCCTCCTTTATGATTAGGGTGACCTCGCTAATTTGAGTATTGAGGGGAAGGTAGGATTAATGGATTTGTTAAGAGTGTTGCAATAATTGGTGAAAAAGAACTTGAGGGGGGTTTTTTGTACATAAAAGGTGGTAAGTTTTTAGGTCACCTGCTTTTTTTTTTAATGTTTGATTATCGTAAAACTTCTATTGGGTTGGTGGGGCTAGGAATATGTGTTCGGATGGGTGGGTAGGATAGTCGTTAGGGGGGATGTTTGAACTTGGGATTTTGCCTCCCATCTTTTTCCTATGGTGGAGAAGAATCATTGAGTTTGTTTCTCTTCAATAGGTGGGGAAAGGTTCATCTGCTTTTTTATTGATTTTCTGTTTTTTGGATATTTTTTAGTTCGGGATTTCAGATGGGGTTTTCCCAGGTCTTTTTATATCCCTTTAAGTTATGTAATCTCTTCCCCTTAGTACAGTGGTCCCCCGACTTACGATATTAATCCGTCAAAAGGGGGCATATTTTAAGCGAAACAATCGTAAACGAATCAATTTTCCCCATAAAATAATGGAAATAAATTTAATCCGTCCAAGACTTCAAAAGTATTAAATAAAATATTTTTAGAACTTTTGGACATTAAAATAATAGAATTAAATAAGAATAAAATAAATACATGCAAATTTTACAATAACCTTCCACATTTAATTTAAGAGTTTTGATTTGGAGGGGGGGGGGGGAGAAAGGGGGAGTGAAATATACTAGGTGTTTGGAAGGGGAAACCCCTTCATTAACACCTGCAGTTGGGAAGTTCTTTTCTGGGGGTTTCTTCCCCTTTTTTTTTAATCCCTAGGACCAAAAGGGGTCACTAGACCTCTTTCTAACAAAAATTTGTCCAGGGGGCTCTGTGTCTGGGGATTCTTTAACACATCGGAAAACCACTGTTCATTTACCCGGTTTCCAGCCCGGGCCCGCAACACATGGTTAGGGTGATATTCATCCACAAATGCTTTTTTGCTCCACATTCCCCAAAAGTCCTTAAACCCTTTAAGAAGGGACATTCTTCCATTTTCCACCCTCCACCTCCTCCTCTGAACCATTGTCCTGACCTCTGTCTCTTGTTCAATTGCTGTTTAAGCTCTTGCAGATCTTCAGTGTTAGCTCTTCCTTGTGCTCCTCCACCAACTGTTCCCCATCCTCACCACTCACCTCCAAAAACTTTCCCAATTCCACAATTTCTTAAAAAAGGCTCAGGCTCAGGCTCAGGGTTCCCGGGGCTCAGCCCCCAAAAACCCTTTAAAATCCCTCTCTAGGACAATTCCACAATTTTCTCAGGCAGGTTCAAAGTCCCGTAGTCCTCCCTCCAAAACCTTACCCTATAGGTATACTGCAGCATATGGGAAAAGTTTTCCAAAATTCTCTTGGGTTATATTCATGTCCCGTGGTCCCTCAAACACTTTTTACATTGCTTTTTGGGATAAAGGGGGTTTTAAAATTGAGAAATGACCTGCTGGTCCATGGGCTGGAGGAGGAGTGGTATTAGGGGGCAAGAACTTCACTTTGATAATTTTAAAATCCTCCACAATTTTCTCTACCAAGTTTGGAGGATGACAAAGGGGCATTTCCATTATCAGGAAGGGGGTTGTGGTTGTCCCAAAAGATATTTTTTCACCAAAATGGAAAAAATTCCCTTGAACCAATCTAAGAAAATTCCTTTTTACCCAAGCCTTTTTTTAGACTTCCACATCACCAAGTTAGACTTGTGAAAGCATCTGCCAAACACTCGGGGATTTTCAAAGAAAACACCCGTAAAGGCTTCACTTTGCAATCACCACTGGCATTGGGGATCAAAATTAGCCTGTCTTTCATAGGCTTATTCCTGGCTGTCCTTTTCCTCCTGGTAATGGGTCCTGTTGGGCATTTTCTTCCAAAACAGGCCTGTTTCATCACAATTAAACACTTGTTGGGGAGGAATTTTTTCAGCCTCTGGAAAATCCCCGGAATTCAGGAACGTATTTTTCAGCCGCACTTTTCCCTTGGGGTCCCTCACCATGCCCCCACAACACTATGTATGCCCCGATTCTAAATTTGTAAAACCAGCCTCTGCTGGTTTAAATTCCCCTCCCCCTTCAGCACTCGTTTCGGGGATTTTTTTAAGGAGATCATCATGCAACTGCCTTCTTTTTTCCCTATTATTCCCTCCGGAAAGTATCTCCTGCTAACTGTTTCTTTATCCCACCAACAACAACTACATTTCAGCACTTTGGTTTTCTGTTTTGTGATCCAGATGCCCTTGCAACAACAACTTCCGTTTTACTTGAATATTTCTTATCCACAATGGTAGCGATGGTAGAATAGGGTTGCTCATACAGCCTGGCTAGCTCACTGATACGCACTCCACTTTCATATTTTCATTATCTCCTTCTTCACTTCTATCATTACATATTTCTGTTCCTCTTGCCACAGGCTTAGCACTAGGATCTTTCCTTGGACCCATGGTAGCTTATTTAGCAGTTGCAAGCACTAAAAACAGCATGAATGCGTGGTATGAATGCGTGGGTGTGAGGTGTAGCCTTCGCTTGTAAACAATAGCACTGGCGCTCCCTGGAGTCGCGCTCAGCTGGGCGCCAAGCGGACAGGTCCGTACGAATGTCGGTAAGCAAGCAAACCGTAAGCCACAAACAAATTTCTTACGATTATAAATATCGGTTACCGAAAATAACGTAAGATGATAACATCGTAAGCCGGGTTCCACTGTACAATTTTTTTGACCTTCTTATCAGACTCGTTAGGTTTGATGAGTAACGTTTTGTTTGTTCTCTCGTTATTTGACCCATTCTGTACTGTTTTTCATATAGGTGTTTTATATTGATGGATTTGAGTATGCTGGGGTTAGCCAGGGACTGTTTAATCTTTTAGCTGTGATTTGTTTTAGTTTTTAGGGCAGTGCTTATTATAGAGGTATTGGGTCTTTTAAGAAAATTATTAATACATAAGTCAGTATCTGTGAAGTTGTCTGTTCTGTTTGCCAGTCAGTGTTTGTCATAGCTTTAGAAGTTATTTAGCTGTCTCACTATGTCGTCTAAAGGTAACTTTAGTAGTCTCTAGTGGTATTTTCCGAGGTTGGTTATGAGAAAGGTTGGGTAGTGGTCTGTGGTATTGTCTGTGATTATGCCGGGTTTTTAATGGGGATATGGTATTAGCCCAGATATGGTCTAATAGAGAAGCACAGGTCTCAGTGATTCTTGTAGGTTTTGTTATTGTCGGGAGCAGCAAGCAGTTGCTCATAGTGTTTGTGAATTCAGTTACTTGGGGTCCTGATCTTGTAGGAGGTTTATTGAAGTCTCCTGTGAGGATTAAGTGGTCTTTGTTCATGTGTGCATCAGTAATCATACTTCCTAATTTTTCACTAAATTGCTGAATATTTGACTGTGGTAATCTATAGATGTTTATAACTGTGAGACGCTTTTGTAGGTATTTGGATTTAAACTTAGCTATTATATATTCTCCATGTTCATCTCTTGTGCGTGTATTGTTAATACATTCAAGCTGGTCTGAGTATTACATAGCTGTGCCACCTCCTTGTTGGTCTGGCCTACAATTGTGTATGGCTGTGTAACCAGGAATGGCATAGATATCTGATATGAGGCTTTAGCCAGGTTTCAGTGAGAGCAATGATGGACATACTGGCCTGTGTAGTGAGTTTAATAATGCAGTGAGGTCATCAAAATGTTTGCTTAAAAAATCTGACATTGTAATTAAAGATAGTTATGTTATTGTTGGCTTTGAGTAGTGTTTTAGCCTGTTCTGCTGTATAGTAATGACAGTTACTGTGGGCATTCTGAATAATCAGTCTTGTTAGCCAATGATTCTTGGGGATCAATACTGGATGTATTGTTTCTTTAGGTAGTGAAGAATTATGAATTCTTCCTCAACATCTTATAATCTTTTCTGAGTCAAGATAAAGTCCTAAAGAATTAATCATATCCGGTTTCTTTGGTGATTTATCCTGAGTTTCCAGAAATTTATACTCTGTAGAGAAAACATCTTTCTGTATTAACTTTATCCAGTATTTAATGGGTTCTAGTAATTCATAATTATGTTTTATCCCTTTAATAAATTTAAAGACAAGGCTGTAACTCTTAGAGTTTACCCAAAGATGAGTATTTAGATCCATCAGTGACTATTTCTTTTGTGTCTGTAGTGTTTAAACAGATTATTTCTGCGGTGTTCAAACAGACTGTTTCTTCTGGCATAATGTAAGCTTTTGCTGTGGCCAGGGTTTTTTTCATTTGAGAGCCAGTTAGGTCAGTGGAGCCATAATTTTTATCCACAAAGTTCTTGAGTGGGACACCACGTGATAACATGTCAGCTGGATTCTCTTGTGTAGAGACGTGAGAAAGAGATAGTCTCTCTGCATCTCTTATTTCTGCTACTCTATTCTGTACATAGACCAACACTCTATTATTTCTTAACCACTGGAGAACTGCTTCATTGTCACTCCAGATCACAGTTTTTCAATAGTGAGATGATCAAGTACTTTGTTGAGATAGACAGCTAATTTTGTACCTACAGAGGTGTCCCAATCATATGTGACATTTTGCCTAGAAAGGAGTGGGCAATAAATGGATGTCTAGGGCATTGTATAAATTGCTGGCTAGACAGCTACTGCAAGGGAACTTGCAATTCCATTCATTGATAACTGGGACAAATTCTATGGCAAACGTGATATGTATGCAAGGGTTGGGGTTCATCTCTCTGGGGCTGGAGTGGTTGCATTAGCCGATTCGATTGAGGGGGTCATTGGAGACTTGTCTAGGACTTTAAACTGATAGATTATAGAGGTATGGGTGTTTGTGGGGAAAAAATCAGGCTGTAGTATTAGGCCTGGAAAACAGATATTACCAGGATACACTCAGGGGTATGTTTAAAAGACAATATTCAAAATAAACTTGCTAGTAAAGGCAAAGCAATTGATCAACAAACAGAGAGAGATAGTAGAGGGCAACGGTGACTAGCTCCTTAAGGTTTACTATACAAATAGTAGGAGTCTAAGAAATAAGATAGATGAGCTAAGATTATGTACTTGCAAGTGCAGGTAATATAGATATTATTGCTATAACAGACCTGGTTCAACCTGAAGGTAGAGAAATGCCTTCCGAGTGCAACATACAGGGTTATAAACTATTCCACACTGATAGGGTCAACAGGAAGGGTGGTGGAGTGGCGATGTATATCAGGTGACAGGTCCTTAGCTTCGAACTATAGACCAATAAGCCTTACCTCCATAGTTGGTAAATTTATGGAATCAATAATTGCCGAGGCAATTCGTAGCCATCTTGAAAAGCATAAATTGATTAATGAATCTCGACACGGTTTTACTAAGGGGCATTCCTGTCTTATGAATTTTCTGACTTTTTTCACTAAGGTCTTTGAGGAGGGGGTAGATCATGGTAATGAATATGATATTGTGTATATGGACTTCAGTAAGGCTTTCGATAAAGTTCCACATCAGAGGCTACTGAGGAAACTTAGGCACACGGAATAGGAGGAGAATTTTTTTCCTGGGTAGAGGCATGGTTGACAAATAGGCAGCAGAGAGTTTGCATAAAGGAGAGAAATCAGAATGGGGCAGTCTCAAGCGGTGTTCCATAGGGGTCAGTTTTGGGCCCCTGTTGTTTACAATTTACATAAACGACATAGATGAGGGAATAAATAGCAACATAAGCAAATTTGCTATGACACCAAAATAGGCCGTCAATTCATTCTAATGAGGACATTAGAGCACTCCAGGATGATTTGAATAGACTGATGCAGTGGTCGGAGAAGTGGCAGATGCAGTTTAATGTAGACAAATGCAAAGTTTTAAATGTTGGGCAGGACAATAACCATGCACATATAAACTGAATAATGTAAATCTTATTACTTGTGATTGCGAGAAGGATTTAGGAGTTCTGGTTAGTAGTAATCTGAAACCAAGACAACAGTGCATAACAGAATCCTTGGCTTCATTTCTAGAAGTATAAATAATAAAAGTCCTCAGGTTGTTCTTTGTTGCGTACCCTGACCGGTATCAAAGAGAGGTGGTTGGCTGACCACTGAGGTGCTGCTAAACGGTTGTTACCGGTGCAGTACCCAGTGTGACGTCGTCATACTCAATGTTGGGGCTGACGAATCGGCCTCAATCAGAGTTCACTACGACTTCACTGAGTACTGATTACACCAGCTGGACTTAGTTTCCTGCTGGCTGCCTGGACTTAGTTCCTCGCAGGCTTCGTACTCAGAGTTCACTACGACTTCACTGAGTACTGACTACACCAGCTGAACTTAGTTTCTGGCTGGCTGCCTGGACTTAGTTTCTCTCAGGCTTTGTTTCAGTCTACTGAAGTCCTGCTGGTTCTGTTTGCAGACCGTAGTGACCTGTGAGTCTCTCTTCAGTCTGCTGAAGTCAGTTCCTTGGCTTCTGTTACGGACCACTCAGTCTGCTGACCTCATCACTGGCTGTTACCTGCGGGCCTTACTCAGTTTGCTGATCAGTGTGGGTATCTTTTACCTAGTCTGCTGACTTTAGTTCCTCGCAGGCTTGCTGGCCTCATTGGTCACTACCGCATACTGAGTCGTATTGACGGAAGTGTCGTGGAACGTAAGGAGTGTATCCCGTACTTGCTATTGTGTGTGACGTATGTGCCAGCCTGCTGACTTTAGTTGCTCGCATGGTTTTGCTGGCCTCATTGGTCACTTAGTGCTGATCAGTGTGGGTGTAACACAGGGAGGATCATGACAAGTTACTTTGTATTGATAGTGTTGTGTGACACGAGGAATATTGTCATGACAACTATGTATTTGATCTTGTGTAATGTGACACAGGTGTGGTGTACGTGTTTGATATTGTGTAATGGGACACACAGTGTCGGGTGACACTGGAAGAAGTTAAGACTGCAGAAGTGTGTGAAACTTAAGCGTGTCGTGAACCTGGAGTGTTAATGTTATGTGACGCAGTGAACAGGAAGTATTGAGACTGAGTGTCATGACAGAGAAAAGGAGTATTCTGAGACGTAGTGTTATGACTTAGAGATGTCATAACACAAGAGACAAGGAAGTGTCATGGGACACGGTGATGGCGTGTCATGACACTGGGTTTGGTTGTGTCTTTGACACAGAGATTGCAGCGACGCGTGACATTGTACACTGGGGTCATGACTGTTACCTTGAAACTTTGAAATTTGATGTTGTAGTCATGTGACTTGAAGAATTATGCTAGCCTGAAATTAATGTATGTTTCTTTTATATGTACCAAAGAGATAATACTGTGATAATTATGTACCAAAGAAAACTATACTCTTATTTTATAATAATTTACTAGTAAAACTTTAAAATAGTCTGTGTTTTTTTACTCCTGGATATATTCTTATTACAGTTCTGGTGATGGGCTAATAAAAATTATAATATATCTTAACCAACAGGCTGAATTTGGTCTTTGCCCATAGGAAGCTTAATCACCAGAATTGTAATATTCTTCAACTCTATATATCTTTGGTTAGGCCTCATTTAGATTAGCTGCACAGTTCTGTCACATTACTTAATGGATATAAATGCACTGGAAACGACAGAGGATACAGTTGTCCATTCAGAAATCTTCCCTATGAGGATAGACTGAGGGCCTTGAATCTGCACTCTCTAGAAAGGCGTAGAATTAGGGGGATATGATTGAGGTGTATAAATGGAAAACAGGAATAAACAAAGGGGATGTAAATAGCGTGCTGAAAATATCCAGCCAAGACAGGACTCGCAGCAATGGTTTTAAGTTGGAAAAGTTCAGATTCAGGAAGGATATAAGAAAGCACTGGTTTGGTAATAGAGTTGTGGATGAGTGGAACAAACTCCCAAGTACCGTCATAGGGGCTGGGTCGTTGTGTAGTTTTAAAAATAGGTTAGATAAATACATGAGTGGGTGTGGGTGGGTGTGAGTTGGACCTGATTAGCTTGTGCTACTAGGTCAGATGCCGTACTAATTCCTTAAGTGGAAGTGACCTGACTACCTGGAGAGGGTTAACTCCAGGTGGGGTGCGGGTGGGTGTGAGTTGGTCCTGACTAGCTTGTGCTACTAGGTCAGATGAAGTGCTCCTTCCTTAAGTGAATGTAACCTGACCTGGCTGGGTCGGGGCATTGGCTTAAGCCGGTTGGAGACTTGGACCTGCCTCGCATGGGCCAGTAGGCCTGCTGCAGTGTTCCTTCTTTCTTATGTTCTTATGTTCTTAAATGAGACCAAGAAACTGCAAATACAACCGTAAAAATCACATGAAAATACACCGCCAAGTTGCTGTTTAAATCCAAAAACACAGTCGCAGTTTTTTTTTCCTTTCTCATTATGCACTGTGTGCTTCAGGATTTACTTTATATGGTGCACACTTGCCATATACGTACGTAGATGCATTCTCTCATATCAAGGCCCAAATTTACCGATCACAGCTTATCTGAGTGAGCTGAGCTCATGGCGTAGCTCTACGGTTTGGACCCTGTGGACAAGGCATAGATCTATGGCTTAGACCCTCAAAGGGTTAATGTTAGGGGTGTGGACAGTAAGAGGGTTATTGCTGCAAGTATTGGCAGTACATAGAACCAAATCCAATATGTGGCCTCCTGTATGGATATATTATTCTTAATTATTCAAATCTACTGGCTCCAGGAACCCTCATTAATAGGGTTTCTGTTGTGAACAGTCAGTCCAATGGCTGAAGTCATCACACAGAAGAACACTTTTGCAAAAGATTCAGTAAGAAAACTAAATTCATCAAGAAACATAACCATCACTCTCACAGTATACTGATGACACTTTTCTGTTAATTTGCGAGCCTGTTACAACAGGCTCGCTAATTCGTATACATATTATGAACACTTGACAGAAATAAAGAATAAATGACCAACTCCACCACTCTGAGCAGCAATTGACCTTGGAATATTGTAAATTGAAAAGGACCTGGGGAGAACAGTTGCAGCCACTGCTATATCAGACTCCAGCAGCCATGTTTCTCTCAGGCATAATATGTCAAAAGAAAAATCATTTAAAACATTAATACAGTGGTACCTCGACTTACGATGGTCCCCAAACTCACCCTTTTATGTAAGTTTATTTTTTTAAACGCTTTTGTAAGTGTAATTTTGGGGATCTAAAAGGACTAGTCTATTTTATATCATTCCTTAAGGGGATAAATTCGTTTGGTAATGGCACTTGAACAGTATTCTGGAATGAAAAAATATCGTAAGTCGAGGTACCACTGTACTTCTTATTGAATGGATTTTTCAATAATCCTACCTGGAAAAATGTCAAAATTTTCAAAGAGAAACTGCAAATTCTTGATCAGCGAGAGTATGATGAGGTCATTTGGGCTAGAAGCCCAAATGACCTCATTGACTAGGTGGTCAGTAAGGAAGACTGGCCAGTGACCTGGCTGCTGCTCGGGTAGATGAAACCTTGATACAGGTCACAGGTATGAATGGTCACCCTACCTTGGTAAGAAATAGTCACTGTGATAAAAAGAAAAATTAGCTAAATTTTTAAGTTTTTACATGGGTTTAATTCTGTAAGTGAAATAAATTTGTGTAGAAATGTTCTAATGAATTTTCCAACTTAATTGTAATCTTTGTTTGCAGGGGAATTGTATCCAGATCTCACAGCAGTTCTCATTCCAATTTGTCAACGTTTTGCTGAGTGTGGTAGCCCAAAACAAGCTAAGCATGCCGTGCGTTGCCTCCACACCAACTGTACCTCAGACTCCGATGATGTTTTTGAAAGAATATTAGAGGTTTGTCCTGCTCATGTCTTTAGTAATATAATGTATAGTACTTGTAAGCCATTAAAAATGTTTATTCATTACTTTTTATAATACTTTTACTATATACATTTTTATCATAGTTTTACTATATACATTTAATTTTGCTTTCACAGAAAATCAAAGAACATCTGACAATTGAGAGTCCACACTTCAGAACATCTGTTGTATCCCTGGGACATATAGCCTTCAACATGCCTGAAAGATTTCTTGTGCCCATCAAAAATGTTGTGTCCAGGAAGGTTAGTATGATTTCATTTCAGAAATAAAGTTTGTCAGGTAGTAGAGTAGTGGAGAGCAGTCACCCATAAAATGCTACTTTTTCTTCTTTCAACACGTCGGCGTTTCCACTGAGGCAGGTGCCCAAAAGGAAAACGAAAGTTTCTCCTTTTACATTTAGTAATATATACAGGAGAAGGGTTACTAGCCCCTTGCTCCCAGCATTTTAGTCGCTCTACGACACGCATGGCTTACGGAGGAAGAATTCTATTCCACTTCCCCATGGAAAAGTGCTACTGTGGAGGAAATAAGAGAGAGTAACTCCTTCTCTCTCTGAAAGTTCTTTTACTGGCTCTGCTGAGACACTTGGTATATACATGTGAGAAAAACATTTATATTAACCCCTAAACTGTGACACACAAATGATAAACTGTGACACACAAATGAAGATTCTTGTGTGTGGGAAGATTTAAAAAAAAATCTCATTGAATGAAAGAGTGTAGCTTTTTGAATCAAATAAGACTACAATGAGTAGAATCTGATAAAAACTTAGGATTTTACAGTGTGTTGAAGTTGGTGAAACAATTATCACTCATCGGCAACTGTAGTATAAATGTTTGGGCGATATTTACGTTTTACAGTTTATTGAAGACAAGATGTAATTGATTTTTTGTTGTTTTAATTGCTTTTAATGTTTAAAAGTATGTACACTAGTTTATGATATTAGATGTGTTTATAGATGTTATAGCACTTTAAACATGGAGAAGTGCTTAGCCCAGCATTGCTCCTCCCTTCGTGCAAAATGGAAATTACCAACAGACCTCTTACTTTCTTTAAGAGGGAATTTGACAAGTTCCTCAAATCAGTTCCTGGCCACCCAGGATGTGGTTCATACATTGGACTGTGTGTGACCAGTAGTAACAGCTTAGTTGATCAGGTTTTATCCACTGTGAGGCCTGATCTGGAACCAGGCCACTGGGGTGCTGACCCTTGAAAACATCGTTCAGGTATCCTTCAGAACTGAAGAAGCCTACTGTGTGGATGAAATGTTTTGCAATTAATGATATCTAACTGTTGTGAAAGTGTTGAATGATGGTGAAATTGTTTCTTTTTTGAGTCACCCTGCCTCGGTAGGAGACTGCCGACGTGTTAAAAAAAAAACTGATTCATTCCATTGCTGCTTGATGATGCTAGCAAACCATTTGTACTCTTGATTTCTTGTGCTACCAAATTCTCTCCTGAGTTTCAATTCATTCTCAATATTATCAAGGTTGGTTTTCACACGACTCATCCACTTCATTGGCAGTGAAGAAGTTATTCTTGTATCAGGGTCCTAGAAATGTGAGAGTATCATGTAACCAGTGGTGTAACTCTCAAACCTAGTTAACATTGACACTTTGAGAGCTGAGAGTGTGCTACCCCCAGACTGAGTCTTAGATCACTCAAAGCTTTATTGATGAAATGTTTCAAATATAGTATACTTCAGGCAGTATTTCTGGGACCAAACAGTTTCTTTTACTAAGATGTTTTACTTAAATATTTAGAAGGCCGGTCAGACCAACTAGCTGACATTAGTACAAATCCCATAGATTTTGAATAAGAAATGGATAACATGCCCACTCAGTCAGCACCTGGACCAGATTCATGGAATGCTCTATTTATAAAGAAGTGCAAAGTACCACTAGCACGAGCCCTTAGTATTCTTTGGAGAAAGAGCCTAGATCTAGGTGAAATATCGGAGGCCTTAAAGAATGCAGATATAGCTCCTTTGCGTAAGGGAGATAGTAGAGCACTAGCTAAACATTACAGAAGAGTAGCCCTAACTTCTCACATCATAAAAATCTTCGAAAGAGTGATGAGACGGTAGATTACAAATTTCATGGACCTGCACACCCAGCATAACCCAAACCAGCATGGTTTTAGAGCAGGACGATAATGCCTGTCACAGCTGCTGAACCACTATGACAAAATTAGAGAGGCATTAGAAGACGACCAAGATGCAGATGTGATTTACGCAGATTTTGCAAAGGCATTTGACAGATGCAATCATGGAGTGATAGCACACAAAATGAGGGCCATGGGCATTACGGGGAAGATAGGCAGATGGATCCTCGGGTTCCTAATACACAGAACACAGAAAGTAGTAGTAAACAGAGCAAAATCCAACATCAGCGAGGTAAAAAGCTCAGTTCCCCAA
This sequence comes from Cherax destructor, assembly GCA_009830355.1. NCBI lineage: Eukaryota > Metazoa > Arthropoda > Malacostraca > Decapoda > Parastacidae > Cherax > Cherax destructor. The sequence continues at coordinate 9,722 of WNWK01007604.1, read as the reverse complement.
GGCACTGTCCTGGCACCTCTGATATTTCTCATCCTCATAGCAGACATAGATAAAACACCCAACATAGTTTTGTTTCATCATTTGCAGATGACACTTAATAAGCATTAAAGTCACTACGGTAGATGACACTGAAAAATCACAGGAAGACATAAGCAGGGTTTTCCAGTGGGCAATGGAGAACATGACGTTCAGTGGTGATAAGTTCCATCTGCTTAGAGGTGGAAAGAATGAAGAACTCAAAAGGAACACTGTATACAAAATTTAAGAGGGTCACCAAATAGAATGAAAGAAACATGTCATTAGTACCATGTAATTGTGTAGTATACTGTTAAATCCATTACTTTGGCTAGCTATGACGTCACAAGTCCCACTCATTTGAACCGCCTGCTACAGGCCCTGACTCAGTTCCCGTTAGACCTAGGCTTCCCTCAGATCACATTAATTATACGCCTCCAAGACATCCCACGTGTGTACTTCTTACTCCAAAATCTCCTCCAAACCCCACACAATAAGCATGTAAAAGACTTGGGAATAATTTTGTCAGCTGACCTTTCTTTTAAAGAACATAATAAGACAAAGTGAGTGGAGACGAATGTTTTTTGGGACCTGACGAGCTGTTGGAGTGTGAGTATGGTAATATTTTGTGAAGGGATTCAGGGAAACCAGTTAGCCGGACTTGAGTCCTGGAAATGGGAAGTACAATGTCTGCACTTTAACCCTTTGGGGGTCGACAGGCCTTCTCGGAAACCTGTTCCTGGGGGTCGAAAATTTTTTGGAAAAAAAAAAAATAATAATTTTTTCTTATGAAATGATAGAGAATCTTTTTCTGATCATAACGCCACCAAAATTATGAAATTTGATCGAAAACTAATGGAATTATGCTTTCGCGAAGTTAGCAGTATCAATGGCATTTACGCATCGGCGATTTCGCCCATTTTGAGCCCTATTTTCGGCAAATTCCAATGTTTCAGTGTACTAAAATTATAGCTATTTTGCTAGAACTCCATTTCGTCTATCGATTGAGTACAAGAAACCGGCTATTTATCAATTTCAACTACCCAAAATAGTGGTCAGAAAATGGCAATTTGGCCAATTTCACACATATTTCAAACGATGCCAATTTCAAAATAGGGTCCAGAATAAACAAGGCAGACATTCCTGGCACTAAAGTAACATCTTCTCTGTTCATTAGTCACGTCTCCAGGCCCCTCTTACATTACTTTTGCTTTTCATTTTGAATTTTTATTCTCACAAAAAATAGAAGATTTACTGTTATGTATACAACTGCATCATTGTAAAAATGGTATAAATAATATCAGAGCACTTGTGCATGAATATTAGACTCGCCAGTTGATGTGTATTGGACACATGGTGTGATTTGTTTACTCTTGAACATCGTCAAAAATCGAACATTTTCGCTACTTTGAGCTCAATTTCAAGGTACTTGTCATTGTCAAACCAATCAAAATAATCTCTATTTCTGTAATATATCTTCCATTCTATCAAATGAGACCAAGAAAACGAGAATACATCAATAAATACCATACGAAAATAGAATGCAAAGTCGCTGTTTTAAACGAAAAAAACGGTCAAAGTTTTTTCTCTCTCATTATGCAGTGTGTGGTGCAGGATTTTTTAAACTGTGCACATTGACCACATAGACCCATTCTTTCATATGTAGGGCTACCAGTCATTTCCCACTTAATTTGAGGCCGCTAGAATTAACGTGTACTAGTACGGCACCAACCCCTGCTCGTAAAACGTACTAGTACGGCACCGACCCCAAAAGGGTTAAAGGAGGGGTTTGAGATATTGGCAGTTTGGAGGGACTTCTAAACTGTCGTATCTGAGTGCCTCTGCAAAGACAGTGATTATGTATGAGTGATGATGAAAGTGTTGAATGATAATGAAAGATTTTTTTTTTTTTTTTTTTTTGGTCACCCTGCCTTGGTGGGAAACTGCCGACGTGTTGAAAAAAAAATAAGACAAAGATTACAACAGCCAGGAGGATGACGGGGTGGGTATTGAGAACTTTCAAAACAAGGAAAATAAAGTCTTGAACATGTACTCACTGGAGTGGAGGAGATAGAGATACATGATAATATAAACCTGGAAAGTACTCATGGGCCTGGTCCCCAATCTGCACTCTGCCATTACAACATACTGGAGTGAGAGATATGAGAGGAAGTGCAAAATAAACCCAGTGAGGAACAGGGGTGCTGTGGGGACAATAAGGAAACACTGTATCAACATTTGTGGTCCCAGACTATTCAACATCTTACCAGTAGATATCAGAAACATGGCTGGAACAAGTGTAGAAGCCTTCAAGAGAAAACTGGACAAGTATATTCACCAGGTCCCAGATCAACCAGGCTGTGATGGATATGTGGAGCAGTGGGCCTCCAGCAGCAACAGCCTGGTTGACCAGGCAAGCACCAAACAAGCCTGGCCCATGGCCGGGCTCCAAGAGTAGTGAGACTCACGAAACTCATCAAAGGTATATGAAAGGTACTAGGCAATAAGATTCCATATACTTTCATCAAGTGATGAAAGTAAACGAATTCTATGCCAAGTGAGGAGCATACTATAATGGTAGTGGGCTTTTGTCACCCATCTTTGGTGCAGTGGACCCTCGCTATTCGAACTTAATCCGTTCCAGGAGCTAGTTCTCAACGCGAAATGTTCGAATGGCGATTTAATTTTTCCCATAAGAAATAATGGAAATACAATTAATCCGTTCCTGCTGTCAGGAGGCATGACAAAATAGTACTTCACTATGAAGCTATTATCAACTCAACAGCTTATTTATCTATCACAATTCATCTAATATGACATAATAAACAATATAAATAACATAAAAACCTGGTATACACTCTAGAATGAATAAAATATGTGTATGTCATTACGAATGTGGTGGCTGGTGAGGACGGTGGTGGCGGCATATTTGGTCCAGCTATCAAAACATCTTCCCATTCTTTCCTCCTTCAGACGTGTTAGTATAAGAGAAAACGGAGTTTGTAATGCTAACTGCATTAGATCACTTCCAGTCAGCTTCAAGGAGTGAACAGAAATCATACGTGTCAGGCTGGTAACAGCAACAACAACTGGTTTGTTTACAAAACTCCCGAACCTTCATTTAATCTTGTTTACTCACCTCCCACTCTACATTAAGACTGCTCGCCTCTACCAAATGCCTCTACCACCACTGCCTCTCACCACTGCCTCTACCACCACTGCCTCTACCACCACTGCCTCTACCACCACTGCCTCTACCACCACTGCCTCTACCACCACTGCCTCTCACCACTGCCTCAACCACCACTGCCTCAACCACCACTGCCTCAACCACCACTGCCTCAACCACCACTGCCTCAACCACCACTGCCTCAACCACCACTGCCTCTTCCACCACTGCCTCTACCACCACTGCCTCTACCACCACTGCCTCTACCACCACTGCCTCTCACCACTGCCTCTACCACCACTGCCACTACCACCACTGCCTCTACCACTGCCTCAACCACCACTGCCTCACACTTAATGAACAAACTCCAAACAATTATAATTAAGTGTGAAATGTCTGGATGAGCGTGCAGGGTATTGTTCTCTCGAGTGTAAACAACGCGGGACTGGCTCTCCAAGCGCCTGGGCGGACAGGTGATGGACGCACTTGTTCGAATCGTGATATTTTGTTCGCATGGCGATATCGATTTTCTTGTTCTAATGACAATATGTTCTATTGCCGAGCCGTTCAAATAGCGGGGTTCACTGTATTGTTTTAATGTCACCTTTGCACTATTTATAATATTTCTGGTATATTTTTAAATGTTTATGCAGTAGTATACTGTATTTTGTAATAAAAAGAATAAAGGAAATCAGTTCTAATATACATTATGTATGCATACTGGTCAAAGAGCCTGTTGTAAGTCCGAGTCGTTGGTAAACAAGTACGTACGTCGCTAAGTGAGGAGAGGCTGTAATACATTGCAATGGATTTTTTTTGTTCACAAATGCAATTAACATTTAATAGGTGCTATTCCAGTGGGTAGGAACATTCTGAATGAGCCTGTGCTTTGGTAGTTCATTTTGTTCTTGAAGAACATCTAGTTTACTGCATTCAACAGGAAAGTGTCTGTTTACCTACTGTTAGCAATGATGTTTTTTATTACTCTTGCTCAGAATACAATAATGGATAATCAGATGAAGTGTATGTACTGTATTAGTCTGTTTGTGAATTACCTTTCACAATCATTAGGTAGTGATATTTTACCATTTTTCACACGTTTAATATTAGTATGCATTTTAAAAGTAACGGCCACTTTCTCACTGATGTTGATACCACAAAAATAGCCAATACTCATTGATACTGAAACCTTGACATATTCCTAGTCTTACAGTTTCCTGGCCAACAAGCACTCCAAAATAAAGCTAAAATTATAATCTATAGTACTCTACACTGTAGGATTTGATTCTAGGTCTGGAGTGTTGCCAGTCCTGCAGATCTTCCAGACCCTGGTTGAAATTTCTCCCTCCCACATTTTGAAGCTAGACCCTGCAAAGATAACTTCTTAGCTGATTGAAGAAAATAAAGGAACTTCAGTTGTTGTCCATAGAACAAGTTTACAGATGCATCTTGAATGCCTTAAGATCAACTGTGTCAGGGAAAACACTTTGGCAGTACAGTGGAACCCCGAGTTTCGAACTTAATCCATTCCAGGAGCTAGTTCTAAACTCGAAACGTTCGAAACTTGAAGCAATATTTCCCATAAGAAATCATGTAAATCCAATTAATTCGTTCCTGCTGTCAGGAGGTATGAGAAAATAGTACTTCACTATGACGACGCTATTATCAACTCAACAGCTTATTTTTTTTTTTTTTTTATTAACACATCGGCCGATTCCCACCAAGGCAGGGTGGCCCGAAAAGAAAAACTTTCATCATCATTCACTCCATCACTGTCTTCCCAGAAGGGTGCTTTACACTACAGTTATAAAACTGCAACATTTACACCCTCCTTCAGAGTGCCGGCACTGTACTTCCCATCTCCAGAACTCAAGTCCGCTTGCCGGTTCCTGAATCCTTCATAAATGTTACTTTGCTCACACTCCAACAGCACGTCAAGTATTAAAACCATATGCCTCCATTCACTCCTATCAAATACACTCACACATGCTTGCTGGAAATCCAAGCCCTCGCACACAAAACTTCCTTTACCCCTCCCTCCAACCTTTCCTAGGCCGACCCCTACCCCGCCTTCCCTCCACTACAGATTTATACACTCTCGAAGTCACTCTGTCTCGTTCCATTCTCTCTACATGTCCAAACCACCTCAACAACCCCTCCTCAGCTCTCTGGACAATCGTTTTGGTAATCCCGCACCTCCTCCTAATTTCCAAACTCCGAATTCTCTGCATTATATTCACACCACACATTGACCTCAGACATGACATCTCCACTGCCTCCAGCCTTCTCCTCGTTGCAACATTCATCACCCATGCTTCACACCCATATAAGAGCGTTGGTATAACTATACTCTCATACATTCCCTCTTTACTTCCATGGACAAGGTTCTTTGTCTCCACAGACCCGAAGTGCTCCACTCACCCTTTTCCCTCATCAATTCTATGATTCACCTCATCCTTCATAGACCCATCCGCCGACATGTCCACTCCCAAATATCTGAATACATTCACCTCCTCCATACTCTCTCCCTCCAATCTGATATCCAATCTTTCGTCACCTATTCTTTTGTTATCCTCATCACCTTACTCTTTCCTATATTCACTTTCAATTTTCTTCTTTTACACACCCTACCAAATTCATCCACCAACCTCTGCAGCTTCTCTTCAGAATCTCCCAAAAGCACAGTGTCATCAGCAAAAAGCAACTGTGACAACTCCCACTTTGTATTTGCTTCTTTATCTTTTAGCCCAACACCTCTTGCCAAGACCCTCGCATTCACTTCTCTTACAACCCCATCTATAAATATATTGAACAACCACGGTGACATCACACATCCTTGTCTAAGGCCCACTTTTACTGGGAAATAGTCCCCTTCCCTCCTACACACTCTAACCTGAGCCTCACTATCCTCATAAAAACTCTTCACTGCTTTCAGTAACCTTCCTCCTATTCCATACACCTGCAACATCTGCCACATTGCCCCCTATCTACCCTATCATACGCCTTTTCCAAATCCATAAATGCCACAAAACATCTTTACCCTTATCCAAATACTGTTCACCTATATGTTTCACTGTAAACACTTGGTCTACACACCCCTACCTTTCCTAAAGCCCCCTTGTTCATCTGCTATCCTGCTTTCTGTTTTACTCTTAATTCTTTCAATAATAACTCTACCATACACTTTACCAGGTACACTCAACAGACTTATTCCCTATAATTTTTGCACTCTCTTTTGTCCCCTTTGCCTTTATACAAAGGAACAATACACGCTCTCTGCCAATCCCTAGGTACCTTACCCTCTTCCATACATTTATTAAATAATAGCACCAACCACTCCAAAATTATATCCCCACCTGCTTTTAACATTTCTATCTTTATCCCATCAATCCCAGCTGCCTTACCCCTTTCATTCTAACCACTGCCTCACGAACTTCCCTACACCCACAACTGGCTCTTCCACACTCCTACAAGATGTTATTCCTCCTTGCCCTACACACGAAATCACAGCTTCCCTGTCTTCATCAACATTTAACAAATCCTCAAAATATTCTCTCCATCTTCCCGATACTCTAACTCTCCATTTAATAACTCTCCTCTCCTATTTTTAACTGTCAAATCCATTTGTTCTCTAGGCTTCCTCAACTTATTGATCTCATTCCAAAACTTTTTCTTATTTTCAACAAAATTTGCTGATAACATCTCACCCACTCTCTCATCTGCTCTCTTTTACATTGCTTCACCACTCTTTTAACCTCTCTTTTTCTCTCCATATACTCTTCCCTCCTTGCATCACTTCTACTTTGTAAAAACCTCTCATATGCTAACTTTTTCTCCCTTACTACTCTCTTTACATCATCATTCCACCAATCGCTCCTCTTCCCTCCCGCACCCACTCGCCTGTAACCACAAACTTCTGCTGAACACTCTAACACTACATTTTTAAATCTACCCCATACATTTTCGACCCCATTGCCTACACTCTCACTAGCCCATCTATCCTCCAATAGTTGTTTATATCTTACCCTAACTGCCTCCTCTTTAGTTTATAAACCTTCACCTCTCTTTTACTTACTGATTCTATTTTCCTTGTATCCCATCTACCTTTTACTCCCACTGTAGCTATAACTAAAAAGTGATCTGATATATCTGTAGCCCTCTATAAACATGTACATCCTGAAGTCTACTCAACAGTCTTTTATCTATCAATACATAGTCCAACAAACTACTGTCATTACGCCCTACATCATATCTTGTATACTTATTTATCCTCTTTTTCTTAAAATATGTATTACCTATAACTAAACCCCTTTCTATACAAAGTTCAATCAAAGGGCTCCCATTATCATTTACACCTGGCACCCCAAACTTACCTACTACACCCTCTCTGCATGTTTCTCCCACTTTAGCATTTAGGTCCCCTACCACAATTACTCTCTCATTTGGTTCAAAAGTTCCTATACATTCGCTAACATCTCCCAAAATCTCTCTCTCCTTTACACTCCTCTCTTCTCCAGGTGCATACACGCTTATTATGACCCACTTTTCGCATCCGACCCTTATTTTAATCCACATAATCCTTGAATTTACACATTTATATTCCCTCTTTTCCTTCCATAACTGATCCTTCAACATTATTGCTACCCTTCCTTAGCTCTAACTCTCTCAGATACTCCTGACTTAATCCCATTTATTTCTCCCCACTGAAACTCGCCTACCCCCTTCAGCTTTGTTTCGCTTAGGGCCAGGACATCCAACTTCTTTTCATTCATAACATCGGCAATCATCTCTTTCTTATCATCCGCACTACATCCACGCACATTCAGACAACCCAATTTTATAAAGTTTTTCTTCTTCTCGTTTTTAGTAGATTTGTACAGGAGAAGGGGTTACTAGCCCATTGCTCCCGGCATCTTAGTCGCCTCATACGACACGCATGGCTTACGGAGGAAAGATTCTTTTCCACTTCCCCATGGACAATAGAGAAAATAAAAGGAACAAGAGCTATTAAGAAAAAGAAGAAAAACCTAGATGTGTGTATGTATATATATGCATGTGTATGCCAGTGTAGTGTGACCTAAAGTGTAAGTAGAAGTAGCTAGATATACCTGTTATCCAGCGTGTTTATGAGACAGAAAAAAGACACCAGCAATCCTACCATCATGTAAAACAGTTTCAGGTTTCTGTTTCACAGTCACCTGGCAGGACGGTAGTACCTCCCTGGGTGGTTGCTGTCTACCATAATTCTATCATAATTCATCTAATATGACATAATAAACAATATAAATAACATAAAAACCTGATATACACTGAATAAAATATGTATGTCATTACGAATGTGGTGACAGGGGAGGACGGTGGTCGCGGGCATTCTTGCTCCAGCTATGAAAACATCTTCCCATTCTTTCCTCCTTCAGACGTGTTAGTATAAGAGAAAACGGAGTTTGTAATGCTAACTGCATTAGATCACTTCTTTCATAAGAAAACCATAATTTACAAATGAACAGGTGTACGTACACCATTTACATACCTTGCAGAAGATAGGCAGAGCGGCTTATGCTGTCAGGAGTTTATTTTGTTTTGTCCTTTTTCTATCGCTTAATCGCTACACTCTTAATGCTACACTTTGTCACTGAACTTAACTGCTTTAAACTCCACAACTTGCGCCTGTGCTGGCGTGCAGGAACACGTTAAAATCACTAAGAGTGTGTTATTAGTCTTGAAGATGCCATTTTTAATAATGATAATAACACAATAATAATCACTCTGAGGCGAATAAAACGTTAATATAGACATTTTGCTTAATCCATTTATATTTTTTTCAAAATTATATAATAAACACGCTACATAACAGCCGATGTATAAATTAACATAAATACAGTGTATGAGATGTTTTTCCAGTCGGCTTCACGGAGTGAACGTACAGTGGACCCCCGCCTAACGAACAAAATTCATTCCAGAAGCCTGCTCAAGTGCCATCACCGAACGAATTTACAGTGGACCCTCGGTTAACGAAAGGTCCTGTTAACGAAAGTTTCGGAAAACGTAAGCTTTTTTCGTAATCGGTTAGCGAAAAAGTCCTCGGTTACCGAAAGGTATTAGACGCGTCCGCCTGCTCCGCGTAAGCGCAGGACGCCAGTGAAGCGTTGTTTACCATTGAGAGAACATTACCCAGCGCGCTCTTTCAAAGATTCACAATATATTTGGTGTATTTTTTGGTGGTTTTAGTTATTGCCACTGTGAAATAAGTCACCATGAGTCCAATGAAGCTTCCTAGTGGCACCCCTGGGGTAAAGAGAGTGAGGAACACCATCGAACTGAAGAAGGAAATCATAGAAAAATATGAGAGTGGTGTACGTCTGAGTGATCTTGCCAGGATGTACAAGAAAACTCCATCTACTATCGGCACTATCCTGGCACAGAGAAATGAGATCAAGAAACCTAATGTTGCAAAAGGGGTTAATTTGTTAACGAAACAAAGATCGAAAACAGTGGATGAGGTTGAGAAGTTGTTGTTGGTGTGGATCCATGAAAAACA
>WNWK01007603.1:0-92319 GCA_009830355.1 Cherax destructor | reverse complement strand
TCTTCTTATTCAAACTCTATTATTACTGAGTGGGCTCTGCTCCTAGTTAATCTCATTATATTTGCTGTGATTGATCTCTCCAATAATAGGTGAGTAGCATTATAAATAGTTCTACTTGTATTGTACACTACAGGTAGGACATATGAACTTCAAATACATAAAAAATATTCTTTTTGGACCACCCTGCCTCGGGGAATTACGGCTGGTTTGTTGAAAGAAGTTTCAAAATTTTCTTGTATGACTTTAGTAATTGAATACTGAAGAAGGGGTTAAAAGCCCCTTGCTTCTGGCATTTTAGTCGCCTTTTACAACATTCATGACTTACTGGGAAAGAATTCCAGTAATAGAATTTCAAAAGAATTTCAATACAGGAGGGTTCTGGTTTACAGCACTTCTCTTATTGGTGCTTTGCTGATACAGATATTTCAAATTATAACCAAATTTTTTTTATATGGTTCCTGATTCGCTATCACTGCCTAAGCTCCCGGCTGGGCATTCACACATCATTTTCTTTCTAGCAATTTGTTTACATCCTCTGTGAGTTCCATGTCTCTGGATTCTGTATGGAAACTTTCCAAAATTTCAAGTGTTTTAAAGTTATTTTATATATACATGCTGTTTTTATGTTACAATGGCATCTAGGGGTAGTTGTGATAAAAAGAGGAGTCGTAAGGCTCTTACTTTAAGTGCCAAGTTAGAAATGATTAAACTCAGTGAGCAAGGCATGTCTATGGGAGGGATTATACCGATAATTGTACTTATGTGTACCTGTACCTAAATAAACTTTCACACTGTGCTGGCATGCATGTACATTAAAATCACTATTTGGCATCATTACAGAGGAGGAGTAGCTATGCCAGGTGAAGAGTGTCTCAATGGTGTTCAAGACACAGTAACATAAGGAGCATAATAATAATAATAATACTCCATGGGGAAGTGGAACAGAATTCTTCCTCCGTAAGCCATGTGTGTTGTAAGAGGTGACTAACATGCCGGAAGCAAGGGGCTAGTAACCCCTTCTCCTGTATATGTACATTACTAAAGTTAAAAAGTGAAACTTTTGTTTTTCTTTTTGGGTCACCCTGCTTTGGTGGGATGCAGCCGGGCATTGAAAGAAAGAATAATAATAATAATCGTTTTGGGGCACTCTAAATGTCGTATATTATGTTAGACATTTTCATTAATCCATCTATAACATTTTTTTTCAAAATTATATGAGAAATATGCTACGTATCATATGAACATAATATGTACATACAACCATACTAGAACAGATTGACATCATTGTGAGGTATGGTAGCCTGGTGGCTTGTAGGAATGTATGGCAAGAATTACAATAAGATGTTCTCTATAGTTCAATACCTCCAGAGAAACTGTTTATTAACCCTTTCGGGGTCGGTGCCGTACTAATACGTTTTACGAGCAGGGGTTGGTGCCGTACTAGTACTCGTAAATTCTAGCGGCTTCAAATTAAGCAGGAAACGGCTGGTAGGCCAACATATGAAAGAATGGGTCTATGTGGTCAGTGTGCGCAGTATAAAAAAAATCCTGCACCACACTGCATAATGAAAAAAAAAAACTCTGACCATTTTTTTTGTTTAAAACAGCGACTTTGCAGTCTATTTGCATATGGTATTTATTGATGTATTCTCGTTTTCTTGGTCTCATGTGATAGAATGGAAGATATATTACAGAAATAGAGATGATTTTGATTGGTTTGACAATGACAAGTACAGTGGACCCACGGTTAACGAAATTAATCCGTTCCAGGAGCTATTAATTAATCTGAATCTTTCGTAATCCGAACCCTTATTTCCCATAAGAAATAATGTAAATACAATTAATCCTTTCCAGATATCCAAAAATATTCACAAAAAATACATTTTTTAAAGAATAACTATAGTTTTACATACAGAAAACACACACAAATACTACATACAATATTAAATTTATAAATAAATATTGAAATAAACATTTAAAATAACATTTACTTACCTTTATTGAAGAGACTTGCTGGCATCTGGAAGATAAGGAGGAGGACATGGGGAGGGGTTAGTGATTGGAAGGGGAATCCCCACTCCCTGCATGCCTGCTGCACTCCCTGCATGCCTGCTGCACTCCCTGCATGCCTGCTACACTCCCTGCATGCCTGCTACACTCCCTGCATGCCTGCTACACTCCCTGCATGCCTCCTACACTCCCTGCATGCCTGCTACACTCCCTGCATGCCTGCTACACTCCCTGCATGCCTGCTACACTCCCTGCATGCCTGCTACACTCCCTGCATGCTTGATACACTCCCTGCATGCCTGCTACACTCCCTGCATGCCTGCTATACTCCCTGCATGCCTGCTACACTCCCTGCATGCCTGCTACACTCCCTGCATGAATGCTACACTCCCTGCATGCTTGCTACACTCCCTTCATGAATGCTACACTCCCTGCATGAATGCTACACTCCCTGCATGCCTGCTACACTCCCTGCATGCCTGCTACACTCCCTGCATGCCTGCTACACTCTCTGCATGCCTGCTACACTCTCTGCATGCCTGCTACACTCCCTGCATGCCTGCTACACTCCCTGCATGAATGTTACACTCCCTGCATGCCTGCTACACTCCCTGCATGAATGCTACACTCCCTGCATGTCTGCTACACTCCCTGCATGCCTGCTACACTCCCTGCATGAATGCTACACTCCCTGCATGCTTGCTACACTCCATGAATGCTACACTCCCTGCATGAATGCTACACTCCCTGCATGCCTGCTACACTCCCTGCATGCCTGCTACACACTCTGCATGCCTGCTACACTCTCTGCATGCCTGCTACACTCCCTGCATGCCTGCTACACTCCCTGCATGAATGTTACACTCCCTGCATGCCTGCTACACTCCCTGCATGAATGCTACACTCCCTGCATGTCTGCTACACTCCTGCATGCCTGCTACACTCGCTGCATGCCTGCTACACTCCCTGCATGCCTGCTACACTCCTGCATGCCTGCTACACTCCCTGCATGCCTGCTACACTCCCTGCATGCCTGCTACACTCCCTGCATGCCTGCTACACTCCCTGCATGCCTGCTACACTCCCTGCATGAATGCTACACTCCTGCATGCCTGCTACACTCCCTGCATGCCTGCTACACTCCCTGCATGTCTGCTACACTCCCTGCATGCCTGCTACACTCCCTGCATGCCTGCTACACTCCCTGCATGAATGCTACACTCCCTGCATGAATGCTACACTCCCTGCATGCCTGCTACACTCCCTGCATGCCTGCTACACTCCCTGCATGCCTGCTACACTCCCTGCATGCCTGCTACACTCCCTGCATGCCTGCTACACTCCCTGCATGCCTGCTACACTCCCTGCATGAATGCTACACTCCCTGCATGAATGATACACTCCCTGCATGAATGATACACTCCCTGCATGAATGCTACACTCCCTGCATGACTGCTACCACTGGGGTGCCACTAGGAAGCTTCTTTGGACCCATGGTGACTTATTTCACAGTGACAATCACTAAACCACCAAAAAAGACACCAAATGTATTGTGAATGTTTGAAAGAGCGCGCTGGGTAATGTTCTCTCAATGGTAAACAACGCTACACTAGCGTCTTGCGTGGGCCAGGCGCGGAGCAGGTGGACACGTCTAATATGTTTTGCTAACCGAGCTTTTTTCGCTATCCGATTGCGAAAAAGCTTTCGGTAACCGATTTTTTCGTTAACTAAACCTTTCATAAACCGAGGGTCCACTGTACCTTGAAATTGAGCTCAAAGTAGAGAAAATATTCGATTTTCGCCGATGTTCAAGAGTAAACAAATCACACCATGCGTCCAATACACATCAACTGGCAAGTCTAATATTCTTGCACAAGTGCGCTGATATTATTTATACCATTTTTACAATGATGCAGTTGTATACATAACAGTAAATCTTCTATTTTTTGTGAGAATAAAAATTCAAAATGGAAAGCAAAAGTAATGTAAGAGGGGCCTGGAGACGTGACTAATGAACAGAGACGATGTTATTTTAGTGCCAGGAATGTCTGCCTTGTTTATTCTGGACCCTATTTTGAAATTGGCATCATTTGAAATTTGTGTGAAATTGGCCAAATTGTCATTTTCTGACCACTATTTTGGGTAGTTGAAATTGGTAAATAGGCGGTTTCTTGTACTCAATCGATAGAAGAAATGGAGTTCTAGCGAAATAGCTATGATTTTAGTGGACTGGAACATTGGAATTGGCCAAAAATAGGGCTCAAAGTTGGTGAAATCGCTGATGCGTAAACATCTTCAAGACCGATAACTTCGCAAGAGCATAATTCCGTATGTTTTCATTCAAATTTCAAACTTTTGGTGTCGTTATGATCGGAAAAAAATTCTCTATCATTTCATAAGAATTTTTTTTTTTTTTTTTTTTTTTCCAAAAACTTTTCGACCCTGAGAACGTGTTTCCGAGAAGGCCTGTCGACCCCCAAAGGGTAACTGAAGAAAAACACTCCTTTTGTATGCCTTCACTTATGAATAGCATCACTTGCTTGATGGCAGTATCCTGGAACCTAACCTACCGTGTAATCAGGGCCCTCCTGTATGTGTAAATGTGTGTGTGTGAAATGCTGGTGGCTTGATCTTCCTTAATCACATTATACTGCTTATGTGTTTATCTTTCCATTGTGTTGGTATTTTATACCATTTATTTCTTTTCAGGGTTGTGACTCCTTCTCTCATACTTGCTCTCAGGGTTGCAAAATTTAAAAAAAAAAATTATTTTCTTATGAAATAGTAGAGAATCTTTTTCTAAAGTTAATAAAAACAGAAAGTACAAAATTTGATGGAAAACTTACGAAATTATGCTTTTGCAAATTTTGCTGTGTCAGCCATGTTTTCACATCGATGATTTCTTCCAATTTGAGTCTGATTTTAGTCCTATTCTTAGCTATTTCACTAGTATGTCTTCCATTCTGTCAATTGAGTACAAGAAACTGCCCATTCAACTATTTAAACTACCCAATAAAGTGATCAGAAATTGGTAATTTTGCCAATTTCACACAAAAGTTCAAGAAATGCCAGTTTCAAAATAGGGTCCAGAATAAACAATTCAGACATTCCTGGCACTAAAATAACATTTTACACACAACCCCATATAAAAGAGGAGCTACTAGACGTTGACCCGACTTGGACCATTTACAGTCACTATATACACAGAGACAGAGGAAGGTTAGGCAGACAGGGATGGTCAGAATGGAAATGTAGGAGTAGTGGTAGTAGTGTAGTATAAGGTGTAGTAAGTAGTGAGTAGACAGTCAATGGGAGGAGCACTGCGGCCTAGCCTCATAGCAGTGCTCCTTCCATATGACTGTCACTCTACTACCTTACTACTACCTACATACCACTACTCCTACATTTCCACTCTCTTGACCCTCCCTGTCTGCTGCCAAATCCTCCTCTCTCGTGTTAGTGTGACTGTAAAGTCCAGTCGCAGCGTCAATCTCTTATATGTGCGGTTGTGTGTATGTTCCAGTCACGTATTGTGCCTTTTTGTTATAAAATAACATTTTCTTTGTTCATTAGTCACGTCTCCAGGCCCCTCTTATATTACACTTGCTTTCCATTTTGAATTTTTATTCACAAAAAAATACAAGATTTTCTGTTATGTAGATTACTGCATTGTTGTAATAATTGTATAAATAATGTCAGTGCATTCCTAAATGTGTATTAGACTGGCCAGTTGGACGTGTATTGGACAAGTGATGTCATTTGTGTACTCTGGAATATCGGCAAAATCGAACATTTCCACTACTTTGAGCTCAATTTCAAGCTACTTTCAGTCCTGAAACCAGTCAGAATCATCTCTATTTCTGTAACATATCTTCCATTCTATCTAATTAGATGAAGAAACAGAATACGACCACAAAACCATACAAAAATACACCGCAGTCACTGTTTTAAACTAAAAACATGGTCGCAGTTTTTTATCATTATGCACTGCGTGCTGCAGGATTTTTTTATACGGTGCACACTTATCGCATAGACCCATTCTCTCATATCTAGGTCCATATTTATTGCTCACAGGTTATCTGAGTGAGCTGAGCTCATGGCATTGTACTATGAGACCAACACAGGTTTCAAAGCCGTGATACAATGGGACCGACCCAGAAAAGGTTAAGTGACACCCTCTGAATTCCCAGGTGTGACTGCCGAGCATGGGGAACTGGTAATAGCAACACTTGTGTGAGCATGGTTAATAAGAGTGATTGGAAATGAGTGGTTTTTTATGGAGTGTGAACAAAGTAACTCTTATGAAGGGGTTCAGGGAAAACTGGTTAGCTAGACTTGAGTCCTGGAGGTGGGAAGGGCAGTGCCTGGACTGAAGGAGAGGATGGAGATGTTACAGAGGGTAATCTGATTGTGATGTCAGCACTTCTGGAAGAACAGTGATTGGATGATTGATGGTTAATGGTGGGAGATGGCCGTTGAATTAAAAAAATGTTATGTGATTTTGTAATTTATGCTAAGTACTATTAAGTCTCTATGTTACTGTACATTCTTTTTCTCAGTGAACTCTTCAACACAGTACTGGACATGTTAGCAACA
The DNA here is from genome assembly GCA_009830355.1 of Cherax destructor. Classification (NCBI taxonomy): domain Eukaryota; kingdom Metazoa; phylum Arthropoda; class Malacostraca; order Decapoda; family Parastacidae; genus Cherax; species Cherax destructor. Next base: position 85,713 of record WNWK01007603.1, on the reverse strand, counting down.
CTAATTCATTCCACTTTAATGTCTGATGGACCATCTGAATCTCGTGAGGAGAACAGAAGACATTACTACAATCTAGTCAAAAAGGTTAAGAAGGTAAGGCAGTGTAAAACTGGTGTAGGTGGGATTTCACAAATATTGGTAATGGGTGCAAATTTTTTATGCAGCCCAAACTATATGTCAGAATTCTAGCATGATATTTTGCTCTGATATCTCAGTGTGTTAAGCCATGTTTTAATTAAATAACAGAATTTTGGTAGCCCCTATGAGGAATTATCCCTGAGACTTCATATTCCTGGTGCTTTAAAAAGTTGTTGATTCCAAAGGTGTGAATGAAGATGCATTTTTTTTATTCAGTATATTATATCATTATATTAAAATACTAAAATGCTCTCAAATATTTTGGTTAAAACTATTTTCTTAAAGGTAGAAATAGAACATTGAATGGAACATGCAATGAAGAATAATACGTATATTGGTTTATGAAGGATGGTATAAATCACAGAATAGATGAGAGAAAGGAAAGTTACAGGAATGTTGAGACATCTGTTGAAACAAGTTACTCTTAATATACAGAATGAAATGTGTCAAGAATACTATTGTTGTGCAAACACTTTTGTGTAGGTGTGGAGCATGTTCTTTAAATGTTGCAGGAAGGATGTTGAATGCAGTGGAAATACTGCCTGTGATCAGTGTGTGATGTAAATATTATGCAGAGAACAAGAAATTAAGAAATAAAAAGACTGGAAGATAGTTTAGTCATGTAAAAAAAAATGGAGATAGGTTCATTAAGGGGACAGATGTATGAAGGGGGCACAGTTATGGAATGGTTGGAAAGAGGGTAAGAAATAGGTATTTTTAGGTAGAGGCCTAAACATCTAACAAGCATATGAAGGAGTTGTCAGGTTTAGTGGAGGTGAGTTAAATTTGGGAATTGATTTGCAATTTGAATTTGAATATTGTGATGTTCATAAAGGTATTCAAGAAAACTGATTAGTCAAGACTTAAATTTTATTGTATAATACCTTCACTTGATAAGACAAATGGGGATATTATGGTCAGTGAGTCATCAATTGACCACTATGTTTATTCTCTTTTGGAAAGGCAGCTAAGAAGCATATGCAACAGTTAGGTATCTTTATTTCGAAATAAACATTGTTTCATAGTCTGAAATATTGTTTCAGACTATGGACCAAATACTCTTCTCCAGTCTGAGGGACTGACCACCTCAAAACTATGTCTTCAAGGGTGATGGATTGGTTACATCGTCTTCACATCTCTTCTTCTTCTACCAACTTTTCTGTACTCGACTGAAGAAACCTACTGTGTAGGCGAAACGTTTCGAAATAAAGATACCCAACTTTTGCATATATGTCTTACCTAACAACCTGTTGGGAGGAAATTGTTAAGGCCACAATGCACGATAACGTAGTTATTCTGGGTGACTTCAACTTTAGTCGAATTGATTGGAATTTTTTGACTGGGAATTTAGAATCTAACGATTTCTTAGAAGTAGTTCAAGATTGTTTTTTGAAGCAGTTTGTGACAGAACCTACAAGGGGAAATAATCTGCTTGACTTAGTTCTGGCAAACAAGGAAACCCTTGTTAATAATTTAGAAATTACAGAGGAACTCGGCGCAAGCGACCACAAATCAATTACCTTTGGCATTGAATGGAAGTTTCATAGTAGGAATAACTCAGTAACGGTCCCAGATTTTCGCTTAGCAGATTACAATGGACTTAGAGAACACTTATCATCTGTGGACTGGGGTAATGAAGAGAGCTATCAATATGACAGTTTTCTGAACACTATACATGCTGCCCAAAGAACATTTATCCCATATAAAGAAATTAGATCGAATAGAAATGACCCAAAATGGATGAATAATAGGCTCAAATATCTTTTAGGGCAGAAGAAAGGAATTTATAGGCGTATCAAAAGAGGTGAGGGTCATCTTACGAATCAGTATATTGACATTAAGAGGGACGTTAAAAAGGGGATAAGAAAAGCTAAGCGGGACTACGAAATTAAAGTTGCTAGGGATTCGAAAACTAACCCAAAAAGTTTTTTCCAGGTGTATAGAACAAAAGTTAGAGATAAGATAGGTCCCCTTAAAAATAATTATGGGTATCTTACTGACAAAGAGAATGAAATGTGCTCTTTTTTTAATAATTATTTTCTCTCGGTTTTCACTCAGGAAGACACTAATAATATCCCAAGAATTAGGTATTTTAGTGGGCCTGAAGAAGATAAATTATGTAGTATCACAGTCACTAGCTAAATGGTTATCAAACAGATAGACCGTTTGAAGCAAAATAAATCGCCAGGCCCTGATGAGCTTTTTTCAAGGGTTCTTAAGGAATGCAAAATTGAACTCTGTGAACCCTTAACTAACATTTTTAACCTATCTCTTCAAACAGGTGTAGTGTCTGATACGTGGAAGATGGCTAATGTAATTCCTATTTTTAAAGCAGGGGACAAGTCGTTACCATCAAATTACCGCCCAATAAGTCTAACTTCAATTGTAGGCAAATTATTAGAGTCGATTATAGCTGATAACATAAGAAGCCATCTCGATAGGCATAATTTGATTAATGATACTCAACATGGATTCACCAGGGCCGTTCCTGCCTAACTAATTTATTAACTTTTTCAGTAAGGCTTTTGAGGCAGTTGATCATGATAAAGAATTCGATATTGTTTATTTGGATTTTAGTAAGGCTTTTGATAGAGTACCACATCAGAGACTGTTAAAGAAAGTGGCTGCTCACGGCATTGGAGGAAAAGTGTTTTCATGGATCGAGTCATGGCTCACCAATAGGAAGCAGAGGGTGTGCATTAATGGGGTTAAATCTGAGTGGGGATCTGTAACAAGTGGCGTTCCACAGGGATCGGTTTTGGGCCCGTTGTTGTTTATAATATATATAAATGACCTTGACGAGGAATTACTAGTGATATGAGCAAATTCGCTGATGACACGAAGATAGGTAGGATAATCGATTCAGACGTAGATGTCACGGAACTTCAGGAGGATTTAGACAAACTCAATTCCTGGTCAGAAAAATGGCAGATGCAGTTCAATGTAGATAAATGCAAAGTTCTAAAGCTCGGGAATGTTCATAACCCTAGCACCTACCAGCTTAATAATGTTGAACTCAGCCGTACAGAATGCGAAAAGGATCTGGGGGTTATGGTAAGCAGCAACCTCAAACCAAGTCAGCAATGCCTAAGCGTAAGAAATAAAGCAAATAGATTACTGGGATTTATATCAAGAAGTGTAAGCAACAGAAGTCCAGCGGTTATATTACAGCTTTATACATCATTAGTAAGGCCTCACCTAGATTATGCAGCTCAGTTCTGGTCTCCATTTTACAGAATGGATATAAATTCGTTAGAAAACATTCAACGACGAATGACAAAGTTAATTCATAGCATTAGAAATCTTCCGTATGAAGAAAGATTGAAGACCCTTAAATTACATTCACTTGTAAGACGAAGAATGAGGGGAGACATGATCGAGGTATATAAGTGGAAGATGGGTATTAATAAGGGGGATATAAATAAGGTCTTGAGGATATCTCTCCAAGAGAGAACCCGCAATAATGGATTCAAATTGGATAAGTTTAGATTTAGAAAGGATATAGGAAAATATTGGTTTGGAAATAGGGTAGTTGATGAGTGGAACAGTCTGCCTAGTAGGGTCATTGAAGCTATGACCTTGGGTAGTTTCAAATTTAGGTTGGATAAATTCATGAGTGAGAGGGGTTGGATTTGAGTGGGACTCGCACTTGAGTTAATAGAATCTTCAAAGCTTATTTCTTGAGTAGAATTGAAAATTAGGTTGGGCAATTATTCTGTTAGTGGGATGGATTGTGAAGGACCTGCCTAGTATGGGCCAACAGGCCTGCTGCAGTGTTCCTCCTTTCTTATGTTCTTATGTTCTTATTTTAATATTCGGCTTAGAAGCAATAGGAAAATGTTTTCTTTGGGCTGTCTTGCCTTGGTGGGAAATGCTATTGCATTAAAGTGATGGTGGTGGGAGACAACAGATGTGTTAAAAAATGAAGTATACAATGTAACAAACATTTCCATTTGTTTCTTAGGAAATTGGAGAGCGTAACAATGTGTCACTGCGCTTGGTGCGACAGTTGATTCCGCTGCCTAAGTTGCAGGCGGAGGTCATAACTCTTGAACCCTGGGGATCTGTCACAGACACTAAAGGCAACCGCTTACAAGAATTTGACAAGGACAAAAAACATGTAAGTCTTGAAGAATTAATGTAATATTTGCTAAGAAAGAATGTACAGTGGTCCCTCGGTTTTCGTGCATCTCCAAACTCGAAAATTTATGTAAGTGTATTTTCGTAAGTGCTGTTGCAAGTGTATTTTTGGGGGTCTGAAATAGACTAACCTACGTGACATTATTTCTTAAGGAAGTAAATTCGTTCAGTAATGGCACTTGAGCAGCATTCTGGAACGAATTTTCGGCGAAAACCGAGGGACCACTGTAATTATGTAACTACATTATTTACATTCACTATAAACTTTCTTTTTTCTTTCCTCTGTGTTTCTTAATAGTGCTTATTTCTATATTATTTACTTAACAATTTAGGAGGCCTGGGTCTGAAACCAGGTCATTGGGGTGAAGATTCCTGGAACTCTTAAGGGTTAATCCTATAAGTGGTTCCTGTTAGCATCACATATATACACTGTGTATCCTTTAAACTTCTCTATACATCACTCTGAATTAAATATATGTACTGAAGTAAATAATGTAACTAAAAACAAACAAAAAATATATTTTAAAGAGCTTGCTTTTGATCAAATAAGGTTATAACTGTTTACCTGTCACTTTTCTAATGTCGCTGAATTTCATTAAAGGGTTTGCAAGCAGCAGAGAAACAAAAGCTTAGTCCATGGGATATTTTAGATGGTCATCGTAATCCTGCTCCTCTGTCGTGGGCATGGTTTGGTGCCACTAGACTTGAGCGCAAACCTCTCAAATATGAAGAAGCTCATCGACTGCTAAGGTGAGCCATCTTTATTTTTTTCTTTAATAAGGAGATCTTTCCAATTATTTGATTTATAATGAAAACTATACTACCTTAAGTACAGTAGGTGTCTTTTAGTTCCACTAGATTTTTACACATGATTAGATAGAATGCATTGCAGTCAAACCCTTTGTCCAACAATGGAGTTTTCTTACACATTTCCATTTTCTCAGAATAAGACTTCCAGCAGAAATAGAGCTTTTAACACATTTACATAAAAGTTTATTCCTGGATACTGCCCACAGCAAATTGCTAACAAGCAAGTGTCTATTTTTACTGATAGGTTGGGCAGATGCAGCAGGATGGTAGTGAAGTTACTCAACACCCTTTGTTCCAACAAAAGATCATGCACTTGATCAGTCACCAGTGCTGCTTATTACTTGCATTAATGTGACTGCTACTAAATTATTTGCTAAAAATTGGTAAATTATAGTTACAGTGGTACCCCGATTTATGATGGTCTCCAAACTCGCCCTTTTATGTAAGTTTATTTTTTTAAATGCTTTTGTAAGTGTATTTTTGGGGGTCTAAAAGGACTAGTCTATTTTACATTATTCCTTATGGGGATAAATTCGTTTGGTAATGGCACTTGAACAGCATTCTGGAACGAAAAAATATCGTAAACCGGGGTACCACTGTATTATAACTATTTTCTCTACTATATTTGCAAGTACAAGATTTTATAGACATTTTTAATTATCTTTAATATGGCAATAATGTAACCCAAATAAATCCTACATTTGAACTCTAATGATTAAATGATGAATGAATGAATAATATGCATCTAGCATGACAACATTGACATCACTGATATGATCATCATGAGGCTCACTGGATGCATTTCTGAGAATAGATGGGTGAGAGATTTCATAATTTTCACCAATTTTAGGAGTTACAGTATACGTATGCATATTTTTTTACAAAATTGGCCATTTATCACCATGGAAGTGAGACTCAAAGAAAGAAACATATTTCACCATCACTCATTTAATAGCTATTCTGCCAGAAGTGTGCAGATATCACAGTTTAAATGACCTTTTGAACTGCAACATCCCTACCCATCCTTCAAGGTGCAGGCACTGTACCTAACATGCTCCAGGACTCAAGTCCAGTTAGCCAGTTTCCGTTATTTATGCCAGTTTTATTCAATTAAAAGCTCTTAGTGTTACATAAAAATTATGTCTAGCACCTCTTTTCCAATTCCATGGGAAAGGTGGTTAGAATTATTGCCTTGTAAACCATTCATACCACGGATTTGGTGGGGCTTGAACTTGCAGCAAGTGAGTCGTAAAACTCCAGGCCAGCTCGTAAGCCATTTGCTGCAAATTCAAGCCCCACCCATACTGTGGTTTGTTTACAATTACTATGTTATTACGATTTCATGAGTCAAACCATGCAGGTCATAGAATGTGACTAAAATGCTGAGAGCAGTTGGCTGATAACCCCCCCATCCCTTTTTTTATGCAGTTACTAATAAGAAAAAAATGAATATTTTGGAAAGTGAGTATGTTTTTCCTCTATGGGTCTCCCTGCCTTTGTAGGGAATAGTCGATGGACTAAAACTTTTTAATCCTTTTTCTTACATTGTATTTTCCTTCTGTTTTACATGCTGTAGATTCCATACACATACAGTGACGAAGCCTGTAGCCTTTTACCTTGAACCTCCTCCACTACCTCCAGAAGATTTGGAGCCTGTAACAGACAAGCAGGTAAGTCATTTAAGATCTCTAGATATTACATCATCTTTCATGCATGACTATTCTTGTTGCTTTATTTGTGCTTTAAAAATGTTGAATTTTTATATTTCTTTGGTTAATGTGCTTAAAATTTTTGTTTTCTTTATTATAGCAGGTGAAGGAAGAAGTGAAAGCTCCAGATACCCCTACCTCTGACCAGTCACCACGAGCTGCATCAAAACGTGGAGGCAAAGCTCAGCGCAACAGGCGACGAGCGCCAAGACAAGTTGCCAGTGTCAACAACATGGCTAGTGTAAGTGCTTTTTTTTTTTAAGCACCAGCTGTCTCTCACCAAGGCAGGGTGACCTGAAAAAGAAAAAATGCTTTCATAAAGTTCTTCTTCTTTTTATATATAGTAATAGTATATTGTGCTTATCTTAGCTAAATTATTTCTTTGGGTATTGTGTGTATATTGGAGGGACATCTGAACTGTCATATCTGGGTGCCTTTGAAAAGACAGTGATTATGTGTGAATGATGGTGAAAATGTTTCTTTTTTTTTTTTGGGTTACCCTGCTGACATGTTAAAAAAAAAACAACTATATGTACAGTACTTGAAACGAGTTGGTATCATATGATATAACTTTAAAGTTAATTTTGTGTAATATATTTTATTACCTATATTTTTATATGTGAGAAAAAATGCAGTTTAGGAAAGAGTGAATGGAGAGTAAAATGGATATGACTGGAAAATAGGAAGTTTGTATTATGGAAGAATATTTGGATAGACAAATCACCAGGAATATTAACAAAACCTAAACATCCCAAGTAGTAATGCTTCCTCCTATTTTTTCTAACTTTCAGTGTTTGGAAACAAATAAAAATTACAAAGTTAGCCACACAAATGGGCTCCTCACAGAAGCTAATATACATACTTTGTCATGAGCATTCACAAGGGATGTTTTGGACAGTGAGATATGGGTCAAAAATTACAATATTTATGTATATGAGAGAGTAAGTAAGTCACAGGGAGGAGTAGGGCTCTGTTAAAGACACATTATGCTGTGCAGAACTGTGTAATTCATCAAATAATACACTAGAAATGCTAGGTATTAAAGTGGAGAACAAGAATCTAATAATTATCTTTGTATATAGGCCACTATCAGTAACAGCTAAGGAATTCACAGAGCACTCTAATCTACACCAGTGCATTAAAGGTTAAATATGAACTATGTTCCACTGACATAGCCTACAAAAAACTGCAAAATAGAAAGAAAATGTAAAGGAAAAAATAGTTATAGAATTGCTTAATGATAATGATCATTTTATTTCCTTGTAAAGCTTACAATGTTTGGTTTATATTACATTTACATTACATTTACATTTCGATTACAAAGATGGCCACTAGCATGCCTAGGCATTTCAGGCATGCCTAGGCATTTTGGGCAGATTAATACTATTTCTTACTCAATAATGATTTTGGTTATGGGGCAGTACATTTGAACATACATTTTTAGATTTACAATATTGAGGTAGATTTGGACATACATTTTTAGATTTACAATTTTGAGGTAGTATGAGTCATACAATAATAATACAAATGGTAAATTCAGTAATGGGATTGGATTTGTCTGTAGCATCTGGAAGCGTGTTTTAGGTGGACTTAGGGCTAACTTAAGATTTAATAGGCTATAGCTATATTAGGAATTTTATGTTTACAGTCATTTGGGTGGGTGTAAGTGTAAATTAATGGGAATTACAGATAACGAGAGTAGGACATATTGTATTGGATGTGTTCATGAGACAAAAAAGAAAATTAGGTGATTATCATTCGTTTAGGTTAATAATGGGGTGTGTTAGGGAGATAAGATGTTTTTTAACAGTAATTTTGAAAGTGGTGATTGAGTTTGCAGTTCTAGAGTTTTCAGGCAGGGAGTTCCAGATTTTAGGCCCTTTTTTGGGCATTGAATTTTTGTAGACAAGGAATGTCATAGAGATTTTTTGTGGCAGGTATTATGTCTATGGGTCCTGTTGCAACTGTCAAGAAAGTGTTTTAGTTCAGGGTTAATATTAGAATTTATGGTTCTGTAAATATAGGTTGCACAGTAGTAGGTGTGGATGTTCTGGACAGTGAGTAAGTTTAGGTCTTTGAAGAGTGGGGGGGGTGTGTTGCCTAGGATTGAATTGCATGATAATTCTTATTGCGGCTTTTTGTTGGCTTATTATTGGCTTTAGGTGGGTTGCTGCTGTTGAACCCCAGGCACAAATAGCATAGGTGAGGTAGGGATAGATGAGTGAATAGTATAGTGTGAGTAGGGCTGATTGTGGTATGTAGTAACATATTTTAGAGAGGATCTCAACAGTTTTGGATACTTTTTTGGTTATGTGTTGGACATGGGTGCTGAATTTCAGGTTGCTGTCAAGGTGCAGGCCCAGGAATTTGCCCTCATTTTGTTTAGTAATAAGAGTGTTTTCAATCATAATGTTCAGTTGTGCAATACCTGCCCTGTTACCAAATATAATATAGAAGGTTTTGTCAATATTAAGTGTGAGTTTATTGGCAGTCATCCAGGTCGATATTTTTACTAGCTCTTCGTTAACAATGGTGTTGAGGGAGGCAAGATTTGGGTGGGAGATGACATAAGTCATGTAGTCAGCAAAGAGAATAGGTTTAAGGTATTGAGATACATTGGGAAGATCATTGATGTATAAAAGGAAGAGCAAGGAACCAAGTACACTTCCCTGTGGCACTCCAGTATCAAGTGGTCCTGTTAATGAGGTTGTGTCCTTGACAGAGAAGTATTGATACCTGTTAGTAAGATAGGATTTGAAATATGCAAGTGCATGGCCTCTTATACCATAATGGTCAATTTTGTGGAGTAGGATGCCGTGGTCTACTGTGTCAAAAGCTTTCCTTAGGTCAATAAAGAGTCCTAATGGATATTCATTATTTTCCAGTGCTGTGTAAAGCAGGTCTAGCATTTTTATAATTGCATCATTTGTGCTTTTGTGATTTCTGAATCCAAATTGGCAGGGGTTGAGTATGCTTTGCACTGTTACAAATGAATATAATCTCTTGTGCATGAGTTTCTCGAAGATTTTGGATAGCAGCGGTAAGTTTGATATTGGCCTATAGTAGTTGTTTACATCTGTCGGGTCACCACCTTTGTATATTGGTGTAACCCTTGCTGTCTTGAGTAATGTCGGGAAAATGCTTGTTGCTAGTGAATTATTAAAAAGTATTGAAATAGCAGGGGAGAGGACATGGGCTGCTCGCTTGTACAATAATGGTGGGACTTGAGACAGATTCCCTGATTTATTTTTAAGTGACTTAATAATTGAGGTGACTTCCGTGGGCTCGGTAGGTGCAAGATAGAAGGAGGATGGGAAATTCCCATTTAGGTAATCACTTGCTCAGGCGTTGGTACCTGGGATTTTAATGGCGAGATTTGATCCTATGGCTGAGAAGAAATCATTTATCTTGTTAACTGTATCAAAAGGCTGTAGTTGTGTTTCATTCGGTTTAGTTAGGACAATATCCCTAGCTTTTTTCAGTTTGTGGGTGCCCAAAATCTGAGAGAGTGTTTTCCAGGTCTTCTTTATATCTCCTCTTGTTTCACTGAATCTGTTTATATAGTACAGTTGCTTAGCCTTTCTTATAAGTTTGGCAAGAATCGATGCATAATATTTAATAATATCTTTGTGTATAAGGCCCTGTCTATATTGTTTTTCATATTGATGTTTCTTATCAATAGATCTTAGTATGCTGTTCATTAGCCATGGGCAACCTAGCCGTTTATTCGTAATCTGTTTCGTTTTTATGGGACAATGTTTGTTATATAGTCTAAATAATTTTTTAAGAAATATGTCTATCCAATCATCGATATAGTACATCACATTGAAGGAATGAGAGATTACTGATAAATAGCAAAAACTTAAACATTCATTCCAGATGGAAGAAGCACAAAGAGAACAAAAACTATCCTAGGAATAGCAAAAAAAAAAAAAACTAAATATTTGTACAAAAATGTTACCTCATTTCTAACAGGAAGTTCATACACTCAAAACAAAAAAGAAATGAGCAAAATCTTAAAAGACCAGTATGAATCAGTGTTCAGCAATATGCTTAACAAAATTGGAGTGGAGCATACGTACATAAAACTTTCTTCATTACCTCTGACTACCCTATGAATCATATAAATATCTTAAAACACTAATCCCATAGAATTAAAAAAAAATGGGCTGGATTTGGGGAGTTTTTTATTTATAAAAAAGTGTAAAGTACAGTGGAACCCCGGTTAACGAAAAACATTCATTGCAGAAGCCTGCTCAAGTGCCATTACCGAACGAATTTACTTCCTTAAGAAAAAATGTCATTTAGGTTAGTCTATTTCAGACCCCCAAAAATACACTTCCACAAGCACTTACAATATTATACTTACATAATTGCACGATTTCCGGGGTGTTCGTTAACCGGGGTTCCACTGTACTCTTAGCATGAACACTTGGTGTTCTTTGAAAAAAAAAAGAACTTATATCTAGGTGAAATCCCAGAGGCCTTAAAAAAGTGCAGCCATATTTCTCTTAGTGTACTCTTGGCTGTGTTCTCTTTCTACTCACTGTCTTGATGTGTGCAAGTAGATGTGTCTAGGACTACATATTGATTTGAGATAGTTTTTTCATGCATTTAAAAATATTTCATGTTTATGTTTTTAAGATTATTGATTTTGCTATTTAACCCTTAAACTGTCCACACATAGATACAGTGGTACCTCGAGTTACGATATTTTTACGTTCGAGAATGCTGTTCAAGTGCCATTACCAAACGAATTTATCCCCATAAGGAATAATGTAAAATAGACTAGTCCTTTTACACCTCCAAAAATATACTTACAAAAGCATTTAAAAAATAAACTTACATAAAGGGCGATTTTGGGGACCATCGTAACTCGAGGTACCACTGTACAGTGGACCCCCGAGTTTCGTAAAAACTTCACTCCTGAAGTCTGCTCAAGTGCCATTACCGAACGAATTTACTCCCTTAAGGAAAAATTTCACGTAGGTTAGTCTATTTCAGACCCCCAAAAATACACTTCCACAAGAACTTACAAAATTATACTTACATAATTGCACGATTTCCGGGGTATTCGTTAACCGAGGGTCCACTGTATATGTTCACGTGCGTACTGCTCCGAATGTAGATCTACGTTTTATTTTTCATTCCTTCAAATTTAGTGCGATAGGCCTGAGTCGCCTAGACATGAGAGAATGGATCTGCGCCCTCAGTGTGCGCAGTATTAAAAAAATCTGGGACCACTTAGTACCTTGTGGGAGCACCAGTTCAACTGAGTGCCAGCTAGAGCAAATACTGTGGCAAACACCAGGGATTTACTGATGTCATGTCTCATTAACACTCCCCTTATAAGAGGAAAGTAAAAATAGGTTAGATAAATACATGAGTAGCTGTGGGTGGGTGTAAGTTGGACCTGACTAGCTTGTGCTACTAGGTCTGATGCCATGCTCCTTCCTTCAGAGGATGTGACCTGACTAGGTGGGTCATTGGTCTAAGCTGGGGGGTGACATGGACTTGCCTTGCATGGGCCAGTAGGCCTGCTGCAGTGTTCCTTCTTTCTTATGTTCTTATGTATTCGGCAGGTTGGCTGGCTTTGGCTGTCTCTGGCTGTCTCTCTATCTGTCTATAACTCTGTCTATATCTTTGTCTGTCTATATATCTATATGTCCTATATCTCTCTCTCTCTCTCTCACATGTACACATAAGTACAGTTATTATACATAGTGTAAATTACCTAGGATAACCCAAAAATTCCAGGCAAAGTGCTATACAATGCTTGTAGATATAAGGCATAATAAGCAAGTAATACGCATCGTCACTTCTGCATCGTGTATAATACCTGTTGGCTTACGAGCCGCACTCTGAGACTGAGACAAGCAGACGGAAAGACACACACACAGGCAGACAGAAAGACAGATAAGCAGAGTTAGACAGAAATAAGCAGAGCTAGACAAACAGACAGACAGATACAAGTAGACAGACAGACAGATACAGACAGATAGACAGACAGACAGATAGAAAGACAGACAGATAGACAGACAGGCAGACAGATAGACATTGAAAAAGGAAGGGTTCCCTCCAGCACTGCTGACATTTATCAAATGTCACTGGGCTGTCAAGAGTTATCTGACACTTGTCAACACGCCATTCTTCAAGGAGTTTCATATACTCCAGGCACACAGGCAGACAGAAAGACAGATAAGCAGAGCTAGACAGACACAGACAGAGAGACAGACAGATACAGACAAACAGATTCAGACACAGATAAACAGACAGACAGATACAGACAGATAAACAGACAGATAGACAGACAGATAGACAGACAGACAGACAGACAGATAGACAGACAGACAGATAGATAGATACAGAGTGAAAGCAAGGGTTCCCTGTACACATTCATTCATCAATGTCACTGCCTTATCAGTAGTTATCTGGCAATTGTCATAACACCATTCTTCAAGGAGTTTCATATATACTCCTGGAAGTCTAAAACATTGCTGGGACCTATAAATACTTCGTATATATTTATAGACAATAGTAAATGACCAAGGTAGGCGAAAATGTTCACCTGTTGGTGTGATTGTGACTATTTGAGTACTATTTCAGTACATAATACGTATTAGTGTTAGAACAAAGATTGGCTATGAAATCACAGGAACTATTGTAAATTGTAATTATCAGAACATAAAAATTATATAAATTAAAATGAAAACTAGAAAAAAAAGTATATCGGCAATACTTCTGCAAGCGGCAGGACTTGATGTTGCCGTCAGGTGAGCATCCAGCACCAAATTGGCGGGCTTATATCTCGGTAAGTACTGGCCCTAAATTTTTTTTTAGCCTATCCTGTTTATAAAAATGCGCTCTTCATTTTTTAAAAAAATTTTTTTTTTTTTTTCAAAATATTCGGAGCAGTACGCAGGTGAACGTATATCTACGTGTGGACAGTTTAAGGGTTAATAAGGGCACATTTGTACTACAATATAACCAAAACAAACCTATGGTGTGCAAATGGTGGCTTTTGTATATATTACTATTGTATACCAGTATATGTGTCATTATTTGAACCCCTTTTGACATACAACAATTTTACTTTTACTTTTTATATCTGATAATGATCCCTTAATATCAGGATTATTTGAGGTGAGTAAAAATATTATTACCAGGTGGGTTGATGGTAAACAGGTGAATTAGCCTAATGATACTACCCATAGTCCATCAGACTCCATCACTCCATTGCCTAGTTTACCTTAGCCTACTGGTGCTAACGCCAACAGATTTTTACGATTATGATTATTTTTATTTATTCATTATTTTATACAAAATAGTTTACATGATTCATTATTGGGTCATAAACAGGAGCTTAGATTACTGTCTAGTATTGAAACACTTTTCTAGGCTTAGGTCTAGACCTATGAACAATGTAACCTTCGGCCTCCAAGACACTAGGTAAATTTTCTACTTATTTTGGCGAAAAAATAACGTCTTCGACGTCGTAAAATATGGTATACAAATTTGGGCTGTGGAGTTGGCACATAAAACCTTTGACTCTGACTCTTTTATTTATGGCACTTCCGACTCCTTTAATTGTATTATACATACATATGTATATCGATATACCTATTCCATACACTTGCAACATCTGCCACATTGCTCCCCTATCCACTCTATCATATGCTTTTTCTAAATCCATAAATGCAATGAAAACTTTCCTACCTTTATCTAAATACTGTTCACATATATGCTTCAATGTAAACACTTGATCTACACATCCCCTACCCACTCTAAAACCTCCTTGTTCATCTGTGATCCTACTCTCTGTCTTACCTCTAATTCTTTCAATAATAACCCTACCGTACATTTTACCTGGTATACCCAGTATACCCTTCCCTTTATATAAAGGAACTATACACGCTCTCTGCCAATCCTTAGGTACCTTCCCCTTTTTCATATATTTATTAAACAAAGATACCAACCACTCCAACACAATATCTCCCCCTGCTTTTAACATTTCTGTCATGATTCCATCAGTTCCTGCTGCTTTGCCTCCTTTTGTAGAATGACAACAGCCTGGTTGACCAAGCAAGCACCAGGAAAGCTTAGCCCCAGGGCAGATTGTAGGAATAGGAGCTCAAAACTGGTCATGGGTATATGTACATAAGGACTAGTGAGTGTGTGTGAGGGTAGGGGAGAAAAATTTGTACAAATGAGTGGGACATTTGTTAAATGATAGTACTGACAGAATGTATTGCTGCAGCCCACTATGCCAGCTATGACATACCAGAGCCCTGGATTCAGTGGACCAGCACCAGCACAGTGGGCCTCAGGGTTTGGACAACAGCAGCCACCTCAGCAGCAGCAGCCATTCTATACTCAACAGCCTTTACCACCAGGTGGGTCTATGCCTTGATGAAACAGAATATGCACATTATATCCATTGAGTGTGCCTGTGGTAAAAAGTATTTTCAGGTATTTTGACTGCACTCCATGTACTGTAATAGGTAAGTACTGTATTTAGAATATTTAAAACTCAAAATTCATTTTCCATATTTTTTAATGTTAGATAAGGCAATGTAGTGGCCATGGAACAAGACTTTCCCTAAATTAACTAACATGCATGTTAGGTGGATGCTCTACTTTTTCAAGTAGACTGTAAAGGTGAAAATATTAGTGCATGGCACTGTATAACAGTGAACATATGTTAACCTCTTGCATGATATGTACTTTAGTAAGCAGTTGGTGAACAAAAATTTTGGCTCAAGCTGATCATAGGTCCTCATGTAGCACAATTAATAGCCAAGTTTTATTTGATAAACTTTAGCTTTCTACCATTAAGAATTAGTCAGTCAAATTGGAAATAAGAACAGGTTAACATTTTAGTCTGTCATGGACTGTTATCGAGTTGTGAATAACAAATAAAGAGGAAGACACCCAGAAATTAAGTGATGCTATTGGGAAATAATTGGAAGTTAACATCCAGTAGGCGTGCAGCAGTGCTCCTTCCTTCTTAAGTGGGTGTGACTTGGACATGCCCAGCATGGGCCAGTAGGCCTGCTTCAGTGCTCCTCCTTACTTATGCTCTTATGAAAAGCTGAATCTGTCATGGGTGGCCCTTTCTATGAGAGACCAAAGTTGGCAAATGAGGATGTAGTGAATACAGAGGCTTCACTATGTACAGTATATGAGCAGGAGGCAGTCATGTGTTCCCCATATTTATAACACTGCACCATCTATCTCTACATTATGACTTCATGAAGGTCCTCTGGCCATTATGTATGTAGTCTGAGAACTGTTGTTCATCATTACCCAAAAAAAACAGTTCAGTTGCAAATGGCAAAGGGAGGATTAGCTGTTGTTTAAAAATTTCAGGTGTATTTTTTCTTTCTAAATTTTAGTAATATTATTTATATATTTTTGTTTAGTTAAAATTTATTTTTAACAGAGCATTAATTTGCTGTTTACAGTTAAAAAGGCACATTTACCTAAACTTAATTATTGGGTTTATATGTTTTTCTTGAATAGTGTGGAATCTACCTCTCCATTATATTTTGCATTTTTATAAGAAAATAAATTCTGAGTATAGCACACCTGAGTTACAAATAATTTTCAGGAACTCGACTTGTTCGGTTAATTGGAGGGCCTTTGATTTTTTCTAGTGTGATGCCTATGTTCTTTGTTACTTTTCTCTTTAGATCTAGGCCAGATCTGCAGTTCAAGGGCCTGAAAATATACTGAACTATTTAATGTGTCTATAGCACTTGTGGTATAAAGTAGATGTTGTGTGTTGTCTAATGCTTGAGTTTGATATGGCCCTAATGTGTGCTTTTTGTTGTGTGATGAGTGATCCTAGGTAATTTGCTGCTGTTGATCTTCTTGCACAAATCCATGCAAGTGATATGAATGGAGGAATATGAAGTACAACATTTTGCAAGCAGTATAACGTGGAGGATGTAGCAAATTTTGGAGAATATACCTTCTGATATGCCCTTGAGTGTTAAATTTGAATTTGCTGTCTAAGTGTAGACCTAGGAATTTATCTTTTCGTTCTTTAGTATTTGGTAATTTTTAATACGATTTATTTGGTTGTTTGGTTTATTTCCAAATACAGTGGTACCTCGACTTACGATATTTTTTCATTCCAGAATGCTGTTCAAGTGTCATTACCAAACGAATTTATCTCCTTAAGAAATGTTGTAAAATAGACTAGTCCTTTTAGACCCCCAAAATTACACTTACAAAAGCATTTAAAAAAATAAACTTACATACAAAGGTGAGTTTGGGGACCATCGTAAGTCGAGGTACCACTGTACAATGTACAAAATGTGACTTTGTCAGTTGTCATTCAAATGTAGGCATTTTTTTGATCATTAACTATGTCATTTAAAGCAGTTTTGTTTGTATTTCATAAGATAAAAGTGGTGTGATCAGTAAAGAGTATTGACTTACAATGTGTGGCATTCAGCAGTTCATTGATATAAAGGAGGAGTAGAAAAGGACCCAGGATGCCACCTTGGTGGTCATCAATATGTATTGGTAAGAGTAGATGATAGTACATATGTTCTTTGTGGTTATGTTGTGTAGTAATCTGTGTGTCCTTACTGCAGTTCTTCAGTTTGCAGATCAATAAATAGCCAAGAGAACATACATTCCTGTTAAGTAGTTTGTATTTCATATTACAGTGGTACCTCGAGTTACGATATTTTTTCGTTTGAGAATGCTGTTCAAGTGCCATTACCAAACGAATTTATCCCCATAAGGAATAATGTAAAATAGACTAGTCCTTTTACACCCCCAAAAATATACCTACAAAAGCATTTAAAAAAATAAACTTACATAAAAGGGCGATTTTGGGGACCATCGTAACTCGAGGTACCACTGTATTTATTTATTTATTTATTTTATTTTATTAGCACATTTGGCCATCTCCCATGAAGGTAGGGTGGCCCGAAAAAGAAAAACTTTCATCATTCACTCCACTGTCTTGCCAGAGGTGCACTTACATTACAGTTATAACACTACAACATTAACACCCCTCCTTCAGAGTGTTTTTTTTTTTTTTTTTTTTTTTTGTGGGGGGGGTCTAGAGTGACATGATAGATTAATCACTGAAGGCAGGACAGCATGAGCATCTCTCTGCTCCTGTAGCTAGAAGAGGGTGTTGTACTATAATAACAAATAGATAATCTGCATCAGCTAACAAGAACCATTTACACCTTGTTTTAAGGTAGCTAAAAATCTTTTAAATTCTCTTCTTTGCTGTGGTGCATCAGGAGATTTTAAGTGGAAACCAGTGCTGATATGCTGCTTACAGAATCCTGAATTGGCAGGAGGGAATATGGAGGAAGTGAATATATTCATATATGTAGGTGGTGTGTTGAGGCAACTGTGGAAAGAAGGAAGTTAATGGTATCTATGGAAGCAAAAAAAATTGGGGATATAGTACCATATTATATTGATAACAGCACAGTAGGAGGCTGGAGACATTGACAGTGTCATGTTTGAGAGCAATGTGTGGTGTGAATATTTTGCAGAGCATTCGGAGTGTACAAATCAAAGAAGAGTGTGAGGGTTACCATTGGTAAAATTCAGAAGAATGAGGAGGGGGTTGAAAAGGTGTTTTCTACATTTACAGAGGATGGAGCAAAATAGGATAATCAAGTGGTATATAAATCTGGCGTGAAAAGAAGAATGGGGTAGGGATCATCCCAGGAATGGTAAAGGAGATTGTGAGTGCTAGGGACTTGAGTGTCCAGCAGCTTATGTGGGCATGTTAGATTGGAGCAAGTGGAGACAATTGTTTTTTATGGCCCAGTGGGATGTTGGAGTGTAATCAAGGTAACATTTATGAACTATTCAGAGGAAACCAGTTAGTCAGGCTTGAGCCCTGTTGGTAGGAAGTCGAGTGCCTGAACTCTGAAGGAGGAATGGGAATGTTGTATTTTGAAGGGTCATTTGAATTGTGATGTCTGTGCGCTTCTAGGTCACCCCTACCTTGGTGGAACATGGCCAGAATGTTTAAAGAAAAATAAGTGCCTTGAGAGGCGACTAAAACTTATTTACCAATTGTTTGATTGTCTTAACAAGAGGTCATGCATAATATCATCCCTGTTTGCAGAATCATAAGGAAAATGTACAAGCTTTTATTTACTACCTCCACATGACCTCTTTAATATGTTTAGTTGATCAGGAAGTTATAAGGAACCTCAAATACACCTATGTAGGTAGAATCATGAAAAAACTTGTCAGCATGATGAATGAAAATTCAAATCTTCTGGCATAGGTTCACCATTGTAAATACACTTCTGCACATTAAGGTAGTCATGGAGTGAAGTGACTACCCAGTAACTGTTACTACCCAGATTGCTGGGTAGTAACAGTTACTGTAGAGCCTCCTTTGATTCCTGATTTTCGAGGTATTTCCTTGAAATTAATGAGGTGAAGAAGCTTATGTACCTGGCAAGGACTGAGAGGTAAGGGTTTCAAGAATATAAAGCAAGTGGATGTGTTGGAAGAAGGCAACATTAAACCTTCTGCAAAAGGATTGCTGGGGATGATCAATTCCCAGGAAAAGAGAAACGGCAAGAGACTAAGGAAAAGAAGAAAATGCTTAAATTACAACCAATATGTGAGAATCTGCTTGCTCATAATGAAATTACAAAAGTGTTCTTTGATGCTGATCCTAATATGAAAAAAAGTCTTTGTCTGAAATAGGGTTTTTGGAGCAGCTGAAACTGTTTTTATCATCAGCACTATACAGTAATTCAGTGGACCCCTGAGTAACGAGCATAATTCATTCCAGAAGCCTGCTCAAGTGCCATTACCGAACAAATTTTCTCCCTTAAGGAATAATGTCAAGTAGGTTAGTCCATTTCAGACCCCCAAAAATACACTTACAAAAGCACTTATACTTACATAATTGTACGATTTCCGAGGTGCTCGTAACTCGGGGGTCCACTGTACAGTGGTCCCTCGGTTTTCGTGCATCTCCAAACTCGAACATTTATGTAAGTGTATTTTCGTAAGTGCTGTTGCAAGTGTATTTTTGGGGGTCTGAAATAGACTAACCTACGTGACATTATTTCTTAAGGAAGTAAATTCGTTCGGCAATGGCACTTGAGCAGCATTCTGGAACGAATTTTCAGCGTAAACCGAGGGACCACTGTACAAGGAACACAGATTGGAGGTATAACAGGATGCAATACTTTGCTACTCCAAAACAGCCATTAACTACTGACAACTCTCTTTCAAAATCTACTCTTGGGCCCAGTAGGCTGAGATCAACACACCTCATTCTCCAAGATTTTCAACTGCTACATTTGAGGGCAGTATAAATGTGGGGTAAGTTAGCTTTGAGATTTGTGAGACCTACAGGTAGCCTCATGTTTTGCTCATGTTATTCACTTCATATATCACAAATTCAGGGTGCATGCAGATTTGCAGAGATGTTATTGCCTTTCTAAATAAGTACATTTACTGGATTTCATGAGTAACATGAAAGGTATCAGTGACTTTTTTTTATTGGAAAAGAAAACACTAAATGTAAATTTTTAAAAACTGAGTCAATCAAGAGCAGACACAATAAACCCAATAGTAGACAACAAGAGGAGAAGTCGAGACAAAATGGATGTAAGGTACAGGAACACAACTTAAGGCAATGTGTATGTCACATATACAGTGGTACCTCGGTTAACGATGGTCCCCAAACTCGTCCTTTTATGTAAGTTTATTTTTTTAAATGCTTTTGTAAGTGTATTTTTGCGGGTCTAACAGGACTAGTCTATTTTACATTATTCCTTATGGGGATAAATTCGTTTGGTAATGGCACTTGAACAGCATTCTGGAACGAAAAAATATCGTTAACTGAGGTACCACTGTAATTAAAAATTTGAAGTGAAGTTTTTTATACTGGAAAAAAGTTTCTCTGGGTATTTGATTTTGTTGTACTTAAAACCCTTGCTTTTTAACCACTTAATAAAATATTACTGTAGTACAGTATTGAGCACAGCTCTAGTGATTGTAGAATGGTCATCAGTTTGTAGATTGCAAGCATGTCATAACAAAACGTTTTGTTGTGATGGGTGAACACGGTTACTTTAGAAAGTGATGTAAATATGGAGTCATTTTTATGTGCTGTACTTAATAAACATTCTAGAACAACGTTACTGTAAAGTTTGGCTAATTCTTTGACTCTTGGCTTGTTTTTCTTTCTTATTTTCATAAATTATTCTTTCTTTTTATTTCCACAGAACCTTGGCCACTTACAACAAGGTTTAAAAAAAATCCTAGTAATGCATACACGAAAAAGAGTGATGACCAATCTCCACTGAAGACAGGAACAGAGTTTAATATAAGGGATATTAAAACCAGTAGCCTTGAGACTGCTGAAGGTATTATACTCACAGTAATTGCATATTTGCCCCAAAACATGGCTTACAAAACTGCTTATTTGCTGCTTTTTTTGCTGCATTGAGATGGGTGGGTGCTGAAGTAAACAGGTGTTAAGCATGTGTGTGTGAACCCCTTGACTCACATTAGTCAAATTAAAATGGTGTTACTCTGCTTAAACTGCTTACTTCCAGTTTAGATCAGCTATTATAAATGAGAAAATTCTGTTTCACTCAGGAGAGATGTTTAAAAACCTCAAGAATTTTTTTTTAATTATGCTAATTTCTACCAGTTTGAAAATGTTAATAGTCAGTGCCCAAAGTGGCAGTTGGTATTTGTATAAGATGTGTTTGTGCACAGGTAAATCTCATCAGCCTTTACGCAGTAATTATCCACAAAATCATTCGAGCCAAAGTTTGACTCAGAGATGTAATTTAAAGAAAAGACTGAGTAATTGCTAGAGAACTTGTCAATACTGAGAAAAGATCATAATTCTCTCTCCCAGTTACTGCATATACTCTATATGGAATTCACATTTTCTCGCCCCATTAAATAGGGTTACAACTGTTCTCTTTTTTTTTTATTATTATAAGACACTAGTTGCCTCCTACCTTGGTAAGAGACAGCCTGTGTTTTAAAAAATAATACTTGTATCAAATAGACTATTATAGCATAGTTTTTGTAAAAAAAAATTAAGAAGAAACATTCATTATTCAACATCGTCGTAAGCTATTAGAATCATTATTATCCTTATAATGTGACTATACATAAAAAGGTATTTAAGATAAATAATGCCTTGAATTTGGGTTTTTCTCTTGGTCCATGCAATATGTATTCATATACATGTATATCACTAAGATTTTATAACTTGTGATCTGTTTGTAGTATTAACTAAAATATATGTAGATATTCAGAACATTATTTAGTATAATTGAATGTACTTGCAAATGTGAGCTCTCAGTTCTATACTCTTTTGAGTTTAAAGAAAGTACGTATTACTTTGATACTGTATATGCACACTAATGCAGTGCAGCTGTGATTTTTCTCTGGTTTTTGTGTAGTGAAGATTAATGTTCTGCTAAAGACAGTTGTATAGGAGTTGTTACTAATATAATTAAAAAATAAGATTGTCTATATAAAGTGCATACTTAATATGTGTTTTTTTAATACTTGGTCTCCCATTAAGGTAGGGTGACCCAAAAATGGAAACACATTCACCAACATTCATTCAATAGCTGTCTTGCCAGAAGTGTGCAAACATCACAAATCAGATGCATACTTAATGTTTTCCTGATAAGAAGTGTGAAGCTTTTGTAACTTTCATTTGAGAAGTTTATCAAGTGTTCATTACAAAGTTTTTAACATTTCAAACCTGAATTTCTTGTTTTTCCAGCTGGTGGTGTTAGGTTCCAGGCATCTATTTCACATAGTCGAGTAGCAATTCGACAAATGCTTTGTCAGCGCCAACCAGGACCACCAGGAATGATGACTGGTCAGTCTACCAACCCAGGATTTACAAACATGGCTACTGGACCCATGGCTACTATGAGTCGTCAGGGGCCTATGATAAGGTAGTACCCCCCGTCTGTTATTATAATTATTGCTTCCTTGACAATTGTATATAAAGTTTACTATCCATATTTGCTTTAATATACTGTGCATAAATATTTTAATAATACCAATAATAATACAGCATTTGCATAAAATTACAAAACCAAGAGGTTCAGTCAGCAGTATACATGAAAATACACATCATACTACAAGAGTAGAAGGTATAAGAGACAAAGAGGAAGAAAGGAACACTTTTTCTTGGAAAGTAACAGCACTAACCCACTCATCAAATGGTTTATAAGGTCAACAAGCAGAGAAGAGACAGAAACAATTTACGAAGATCTCATATCAGCATTTGAGCTTTGTATGTCTTTATATATTTAGGGACCAAAATTCTGTCTGATACAGATACTGAAATTTTAATCTCATAGGGACTTTGATCATATTTTTTTTTTTCACTACAGTACATGTACTCCCTTCTTCCCTCCCTCTTCCAGTTTGACCTGTTTCCTGATCATCTCTTCTTTTTCCTCTGAGTTGTGACTTGACAATGGTCCAAGCAAAACCAAAACATTGTCTTAACTTTCTTTTCATGAGTTTGGGTCACAGGTATATATTCCAACCACATTATTGTGACTTAATTTTTCTTCAGTTATCTTTATTGTACGTATTTGTATCTCTTATTATAGTTACTCGCTTTCAGGTACTGTATTATATCTTCTGCTTTATTTTTTCATAGCTAGCATGTTGTGCTTTGTTAGTGCTTTGCCTTAGTATTATCTTATGAATATTTTTTAGCTTTCATTTATGTTTTCTGTTGTAGGTCTGGACTGCGAGGTGGTCTACCAACTCCTCAGCAAGGACCTATGTATGGTAGTGGTGGAGCCATGCAGGGTGGCCCTATGCCTCAGGGTATGCCTGGCCAGGCAGGTCAGATGTATTCAGCCATGGGTGCTGGTGGACCTGGAGGTCCTCCAGGTGGACCTAATGGACCAGGACAAGGTGGTATGGCCCAGTATGGATCATATCAACAAGGCCCTATGGCAAGCGGGCAGATGATGAGCCAGGGTCCAACAGGGGGTAGTGTCCCTACAGGCCCTGGAGGCCCTGCTAGTAGCATGATGAGTCAGGGTTACCAGCCAGGATACCAGGCTAACCCAGCAATGATGGGACTGCGGCAACAGCAACCAGGTGCTTATATTGGGCCAGGCATGACTCAGTCACAGATAGTGCAGCGGCCACAGTATATCCAGGTTAGTATTGTTTATTGTATTTGCCTAGTATAAGCCACCCTCTATTTACCTTGGTAATCAGTTTGTTGATTGTTTACTTGTAAAACAATGTGAAAAACAGTAGATATTCATAATTCACATAGGTTAGGTTGCTGAAAACATCACTACTAATGATTTCTGTTACTTATGGGGTGAAAAACATATGGGGAAAATAGAGTTGCAGTCCTCAGATCTCCCAAAATTACAAACAAGTTATTTTTACTTTCATAATTCTTTGAAAAATAATACAGTGGTACCTCGAGTTACGATGGTCCCCAAAATCGCCCTTTTATGTAAGTTTATTTTTTTAAATGCTTTTGTAAGTATATTTTTGGGGGTGTAAAAGGACTAGTCTATTTTACATTATTCCTTATGGGGATAAATTCGTTTGGTAATGGCACTTGAACAGCATTCTCGAACGAAAAAATATTGTAACTCGAGGTACCACTGTACTTTTTTACATATTTTTTCTTGATAGGGATGCTCTATGAAATACTTGAACTCTAGCAAGGTTCAGACATTGAAAAGGAAGAGCACATGCTCTACAGTATTTGTAGTTTACCATCAAGTTAAGTTGGTGATGCTTAACATCCTGAAGTGAATGTAAAGGTTGGCTGTGTCACTACTGGGCCCAGGTTGATGGTTGGGTGGGTGATGTGATGTTGAAGGTTGGGGATCTTGGAATGTTGATGCAGCTTTATTAGTAGATTGTTACAGTGAAGTGCTCAGGTATTCTGTCGTATGTTACTGGTTCGTTTTAATCTGAAGTTCTTTATACAGCCCACTGCATATTCTAAACTAGTTAAACCATCCTGAACTAAATGTGCACTCATTTTCAGGCTGTCCATCCTCACACACTGTTTTGATAAGACTTTTTTCCTAATAATAAGGCCTTCAAGTGGAACACCTGTCTTTGTTTTTCAGCCCACACATTCAGTAAACTTTGTTTTATTTAATTGTAATTATCTATTCCTCATTCTTTTCACTGTCATATTGTCTTGAATTTAATGAATCATTGATTCTCTTAACACCAAATACTCGTGCTTTCTCCACGACACCTACACCACCCTGCAGCATCTCTGTCACCTGCATTTTTTTTTTAAGTAGGCATGATTTCACAATTACTTTTTTCTAGGTAGTAGGTTGGTAGACAGCAACCGCCCAGGGAGGTACTACCGTCCTGCCAAGTGAGTGTAAAACGAAAGCCTGTAATTGTTTTACATGATGGTAGGATTACTGGTGTCTTTTTTCTGTCTCATAAACATGCAAGATTTCAGGTACATCTTGCTACTTCTACTTACACTTAGGTTACACTACACATTCATGTACAAGCATATACACACACACCCCTCCGGGTTTTCTTCTATTTTCTTACTAGTTCTTGTTCTTATTTCCTCTTATCTCCATGGGGAAGTGGAATAGAATTCGTCCTCTGTAAGCCATGCGTGTCGTAAGAGGCGACTAAAATGCTGGGAGCAAGGGGCTAGTAACCCCTTCTCCTGTATATATTACTAAATGTAAAAGGAGAAACTTTCGTTTTTCCTTTTGGGCCACCCTGCCTCGGTGGGAAATGGCCGACGTGTTGAATGAAAGAAAAGATGATTTCACAATTAATATTCCTCCCTGCTTCATCGGCATCACCTGCACTTTGTTTGGATGTCATGATAAATATCCAAAGATGAAATGGGGGTGATGAAAAGAAAAAACTGAGTGAGTACTGAGTGAAAAATCATACAGTACATATGTGTCCAGATACACTGATCTGATGGGAGGCTATTTACATCCATTCACCCTCCTTGACACCCTTCCCTGCAATGTTAAAACAATGGAGTTCCTAGTGTGTTGTGATGGGTTGATTGCTGGCTGTGGTGCTACTCGACAGAAATGCATGCCACCAAAGGGAAATTAATTCTGCTTTGAAGCACCTTAGTGGAAACGATGTGCTTCTTTTGGAAATGAAAGCCTAAATTTAAATTGCAGAATATTGAAAACATGAGAAAGGATCATGCAACTTAGTTGTCTACTGTATATGATGATAATGTGATTTTTAATCATTTTGTTTTAAAATTTCTGGTTGTAAAATCTTGCATCAAGAATTTAAAATACAGTGGACCCTCGGTTTTCGTTGAAAATTCTTTCCAGAATGCTGTTTGAGTGCCGTTACCAAACGAATTTGTTCCCATAAGGACAAATGTAAATTAGATTAGTCATTTCAGACCCCCAAAAATACACTTACAAAAGCACTTACGAAAATACACTTACATAATTGTTCGAGTTTGGAGGTGAACGAAAACCGAGGGTCCACTGTATTGTTTTTTATGGGGATGCACTAAACTCATAGGGACCATGGGGAATAGGAAGTAGTAATCAGATTTGATGGAATATAAATTAGCATGTTATATATATACATGTACAAGATACCAACATTTTTTTATACACCAATGTACGTATTTAATCTTCAATTTCTCATTTTTTATGACTTATTTTAATAATAATAATAATACCAGTAATTAATAATAATATATTTTTCAGGGCCCTGGAGGAAATGGTAGCATGGGAATAATGAGTAGCAGCCAGGGATACACAAGACCAGGTATGCAGGCCATGGGACCAGGACAAGCCATGGGTCCTAGCACACAAGGCATGGGTCCTGCTGGACAAGGAATGGGTCCTGGGCAAGGAATGGGTCCTGGGCAAGGAATGGGTCCTGGACAAGGAATGGGTCCTGGGCAAGGAATGGGTCCCGGTGGACAAGGAATGGGTCCTTCTGGGCAAGGAATGGGCCCTGGGCAAGGAATGGGCCCTGCTGGGCAAGGGATGGGTCCTGGCCAAGGAATGGGTCCTTCTGGGCAAGGAATGGGCCCATCAGGGCAAGGTATGGGTCCTGCTGGACAAGGAATGGGTCCTTCAGGGCAAGGAATGGGTCCTGCTGGACAAGGAATGGGTCCTTCAGGGCAAGGAATGGGTCCTTCAGGGCAAGGAATGGGCCCTGGTGGACAAGGAATGGGTCCTGGTGGACAAGGAATGGGACCTTCTGGGCAAGGAATGGGTCCTTCTGGGCAAGGAATGGGTCCTGGGCAAGGAATGGGCCCAGCTGGGCAAGGTATGGGTCCAGCTGGGCAAGGTATGGGTCCATCTGGGCAAGGTATGGGCCCAACTGGGCAAGGAATGGGCCCTGCTGGGCAAGGAATGGGTCCTGGTGGACAAGGAATGGGTCCTGGTGGACAAGGAATGGGCTCTACTGGACAAGGAATGGGCCCTGCTGGACAGGGAATGAGCTCTGCTGGACAAGGAATGGGTCCAGGTGGACAAGGCATGGGACCTGCTGGACAAGGAATGGGTCCAGGTGGACAGGGTATGGGTAGTGCTGCACAAACCATGGGAGCAACCAGTGCTAGTATGATGAGGCAAAGAATGATGCTTGCTGGCGGACCCAACAGTGCTACACAGACAGGGCCTGGAGGTCCTGGTCAGGGAGGAGCGCTGTTATCTCATCTTCAGCGACCTATGGGAAGTGTACAGCAACAGCAACAACAGCAGCAGCAGCAACAACAGCAGCAGCAGCAGCAGCAACAGCAGCAGCAGCAACAGCAACAAATGATGCATGCAAATTCTCAAGGACTCGGCTACCCACAGCAGCCACCATATTGATAAATTGTCTTTCATCACTGACCAGTATTATATTTTGGTTTGTGCTTGGTTCTCATCCTATAACTAAGATATATTGGATATTTCCAGTATAATATAGCTTTGAGTTATTAGTTTCTATTTGTTATCAGATCTTAAGTTAATTGGTAATTCCTGTAATTTAAGATATATTAATGTTGTACATTAATTTGCCTGTAGTAAATTTTAATCTTGGCAATATATGTACATATTATATATCATTTTCTTTGTTTAATTCTTGAGCAAAGTAGTATTTGTATGGATGTAAAGCAAGGATCATTGCACATTTATTAAGGTCACTATCATGTGCTGTACCTTTGCTCTTGGCAATTTTGCCACATTCGAGCACAATCACAAAGGTTTATATATAAGAAATTTGTTTCTTTGTGCAAATGTAGTACCTATATTTGTCATCATTCTTTTGTTTTTGTTTTTTGAACTATGACCCTTTTGGGTTTAGTGCTTACCTTTAGTGTAATAATAATAAAAAGAAAAAGAGAAGCAAGTTAACACTAATCAAATAAATAGTTTTGATTAGAATGGGGTATGAGTATTATTATTATCAAGTTAAGCTCCAAACCTGAAAGCTTCAGTGGGGGATAAGAGTAAAATGTGAAAACCTAGAGTACTTAAAGTAGAGTCTTTGTCTAACATAAGTATCAAGGTGTTAGTGCATTCCTATGTGTCTGGTATTCACAGTTCTGTACCTCATACTGTATTTCCAGTTCATTATAGTTTATGGTTGGGCTGAGCTGGGCTTTGATGAGAACATTCAAAAATGGTCACAGGCATATCTTGGCTGTAAGCAGAGGGAGATAGCCAGTGTTAAAAAATAAATTAACAGTAGCTAAGTACATAGTAGCCTGATGGCTCTTCTGTCATGGAGGGAACAAAATGTTGTAGATATACAGGAAATGTACGTATTCTTAATATTGCTTTCAAATAGATTTTCTGCAAGTAAATTTATAATTATTAATTGAAGAAATATTCTCTTATGCTCATACATTTAACATACTTTTTTGAGTAATTATTAAATGTATAGTACTGCATGGAATTATATATTCATGCTTGTAGGAAAGAAGCTTATGCTTTTGGTCTCCAGTATATTATATTTATTTAGGAATGCTAAACCAGTAGGAATATACATTGTTTCCCATTTTTCAGGCAATCAAGTTCAACCCAATGAAATGAGAAGTCCATTTCCTTGAATCAAGGGCCCTCTCATGCAGCTTAATATGTTAATTGGCCCTCATTTTCCTTTTTACCCCTCCAATCAGCCCTTTTCCTTCAAGGAGCCTTGATGCTGATGAGGGCTTGTGATCCAAGGAAATTGATCTCTCCCCCTCTCTTCCTTGAATCCAACCTTACATTTCCCCCTTCCCCAAATTATGTGACCCTCTACAGGTTCAGCATTTTCCCCTAAATATAATCCTCATTAATGTGTAGTATACTGTTAAATACTATTTTAAAGTTGACCATTCACATGTATGCAAGTTCTGACACTACAAGCCATTGAGATTTCATCTGCATAACTAGGCTTTAGGAAGTGCAAGATCTTTACTTCATAGAAAGCTAATTTATTAATTTTTTTATATTTTTCCATATTCTGTTATATTTATAAGAAAAACAAAGTGGAATTATCCCCACAAAAAACTAAGGATTAAAGCAAAAAATAGGCATCGTATTAAATATACAGTATTTAATTTATTTAAAATAATATACCATTTTATCCTGTACAAATTTATTACAAAATTTACAGCAAATCATGTATCATTCAACCAACAGAAATATACTTGCAACAATCAAATACCATGACTAGTTTGTTTGAAAATCAAGAAACATATTCTTAAGAGCTGATAGTACTGTATAAACATTTGAGCAAAAATTATAACTAGTGTAACTTGTGTGGACTCAAGCTAGCATCTGCTGCTAAGTTATACTCAAGGGAGGTTTCTTGATGCTAGTGAGGTCAGCAGTACATGACCTTCCCATTTCATATAGAGGTACTGTACGTATTACATTTTCAGACTATTCTGCTGTAATTTCTACCCACCTCAACAACCTTGGTCTGAATTTACTCAACAAATTACATTTTATCAAACCGTATTTAGGATCCTGGTCTTCTTATCATCAATGGCGTGGTTGGGAGACTACTCTTTCCTGTCTTCGCATCGGACACACACATCTCACTCATGGGTATCTCATGGAGGCACCCAGTTCCACTGAGAATTGTCAAGTTCCAATTTCAGTATGCCATATTCTATTGGACTGTCCTATTTACCAGCGAGCACGCAGAATTTACCTCGAACATCGTAACCACTCTAACACCCTTACTTTATCTTCCCTCCTCGCTGACAGCCCCACCTTTGACACAGACTCCCTGACTTTTTGACAGCAACAGATTCATTACACAACCTTTCATTATACTTCCTTTAGCATATTAAACAGTTAGCACACCCTACCCTGCAGTGCTATATAACCCTTGTGGGTTTAGTGCTTAGTTTGATAATAACTGATGCTAGTGAGGAGCTCTTGATCCAGGGAATTTAACCTTTCCTCCCTTGCCTTGGATTGAATTTGATTGATTGCCTCCCATTCTCAAGGTGCTGTATGACTCCTACAGTTTTAGTGCCTCCCATTAATACAATAATTTAAAGTTCAACAAATAATGATTAAATAAAATTGTTCCTCTATTTGCATTATTACATTTTTCTGCACAAGTGTATTCTTTTCACAACACCTCCACCACCCCTCTTCCATTAAATATATATCTCGCCTCTATCATGTAGGACTGTATAACCCCTCACATGAATACAATTTTTCAAGTGCCTACTGAGCTTAAATGACAACACAATCCAGTCACAGTATTGTGCCTTTTTTGTTATTTACAATCCTTACAACTTTTCAAATATTAAAAAATAAAAATGCATTATGCCCAGCAGTGTGTATGGAAGTACATGCATGTGATTTTAAGCAAAACACTGAAAATTTTCATAATTAAGCACAAACCATTCCAGGGAGGAAGAGGGGTGCAATGATGCTGCTCTCTTCATACAAGGAACTGAAGCTATCCCTTCCTTTCCTTTCCCGGAGCAAACCTGACTTCTCCTATTCCTCAAACACTTAATTTTTCTGGTAATTTGAAAGTAACCCCATTAATAGGTGAAAAATACTCAAAAACTATTACGATTATGAACCTGGCCCATGGTCGGGCTCCGGAAGTAGAAAAACAAAACTCATCAAAGGTATACAGTGGACCCCCGAGTTTCGGTCATAATTCATTCCAAAAGGCTGTTCAAGTGCCATTACCGAACGAATTTGTTCCCTTAAGGAAAAATGTAAATTAGATTAGTCCTTTCAGACCCCCAAAAATACACATACAAAAGCACTTACAATATTAAACTTACATAATTGTTCGATTTCCTAGGTGACCGAAACTCGGGGGTCCATTGTATTATCAGTAATGAGATTTGAAGCAAACTGCTAAAAACTTAAGACTAAATACAGGCCCCAAAAAAATTATTTGAAAATAAATAGCAGTTATGTCGAGTAAAAATGTGTATAACAAAAATATTGTAATTGGTTTACACTGGACAAAGTACTGAAATACTTGGTTTCTATACTGTACCTGCAGTTCATGAGAATGAAAGTTTTAGCCTTATGTAAGAAATATGAAGGCAAGGAATGGTGTTACATTACATTATTGGAATGACACATGAAGACAGATCTCTCATCTTAGGTAGGTGCACTGGTGAAGGTCAGAGCTTGTTGCCATACTACAGAGTTTGAGGGTGATGCTGGTTGATGGGCTGCCAGTACCACCTGTTCAACAGCTTCAGCTTCATTATCATTTAATGAGCCTAGTGCAGATGTCATTCTCATGGTCGACACGCTCTCTGACTGTAATCCCCCACTTGATCCTACTCCTTCCTGAGCATCAACAGTGTGTATATTAACTGAGGCTCCACCATTTGCAAGTGATCGGGAAGTTGAGGTTACTGCTGATGCAGTGCCTGTCACAGACAATCCTGGAATTAAGGATATAAACTGCCCTGATGGAAGAGAAAGGGTTACTGTATCTGGACTGTCAGTGGTTACTAATGCTAAAGTAGCTCCCTGCTGTCCCCCATCACTGCGGACCAATAAGGGACGAGCAGTCTGTGTTGTTCCTACCATAACTTGCTGGCTTTCGGTTCCAGTGCCCACTAAACGTACATATTGTTCTCCACTTGCCAGTGGTGTAATCTCTCCCATTGCCTGAGTCAGCAAGTCATCCTCTGTTCCCTCTGCTCCAGAAGTACTTGGCTCTCCACGTGCCAAACTCACCAGGCGAGGAGTACGTAGAAGACTGCCATCTGTGACAAGCTGACCTCTTAGTGCAAGCTCTCCAGACAAGCCATCAGGAGTCTCTAGCAAGGGATCAACATTACTTACTGCTGACTCAGGAACATCAGGAGCATAATCTTTGTGGGATGGGCTGTCAGCACAAAGGACTGGATGTTGGTGTCGCTGGTGTCGCACAAGTCTTGCTCTTGAAGTATACTGACGATAGCACCACTTACATGGATGTGGATATGTAGTAGTAGCACCAACAGTTTGGGAAAATGATGGTCCCTCACCACTTTCACCCTCATTGTGGGTAGTGGACGGTGGTGGAAGTTCAGCTCCAGGGTGATACTTAAGAATATGCAACTTGCGTTTGCTACTGCTACGATACATCTGGAAAAACAATAATTTAACAGATAATGTAAAGTATTACTTTAATATTTAGCAGAAATTATAGCTTTATCTTTGAATGTTCAGATAAACAAACTACATATACTTCAATCTATTGTAGTATCGCATTCCACATTATGTAGTATATCAACTATCTTGGGAAACATGGAAACCTTACTTTATCACAATACTGGCAGTAATAACATCGTGTAGCTTTGAGGATGGGTTGGTTAAGTTCAGGTACACTTGTCAGGTCCACACTGGGATGTCTTTTGGCCAAGTGGTTCACCAGCATTCCTCGCCTTTTAAAACCAAGAAGGCATGTGTGGCACTTGTACACAAATTGTTTATAATCTGTTGGATCAACCTAGGATGAAAAGAAACATAATTATGTTCTACATATCATTTGAAAAAAACACTGGAAACACCATTTTTGTGTTCTACCCTTTATTTGAAAGACACTAGAAACACCATTATCCCAGGAATACAAAGACATTCATCCGAATGTCAAGTAATATGTGCCATAACTAGGCATAAGCAACTATTGGGAGAAAGATGGACTAGTGAGATTTTAGGTAATGAGGAGGTTGAAGAGGTATGGGAGGTAAGGGAGAAAAAGTTAGCATACGAGAGGTTTTTACAAAGCAGAAGTGATATAATGAGGGTGGAATACATAGAATGTAAGAAAGAAGTTAAGATTGGTGGGGAAATGTAAAAAGAGAACAAATAAGAAAGAGAGAGAGTAGGTGAGGTTCTGTTAACAAATTTTGCTGAGAATAAGAAAAAGTTTTGGAGCAAAATTAGCAGGTTGAGAAAGCCAACGGAAACAAATGGATTTGACAGTTAAAAACTGAAGAGGGAAGTTATTAGATGAGAAGTTGGAGGACTGGGAAGATGGCGGGAATATTTTGAGCGGCTGTTAAATGTTGATGAAGAATGAGAGAGTGATATTGCATTGCTCAGTAAGGTATAACATCCTTTAGGAGTGAGGAAGAGCCAAATGTGAGTGTGGGGGAGGTGCACGAGGCATTGGGTAGAATGAAAGGGAGTAAAGTAGCCGAGATTGATGGGATCAAGACAGAAATGTTAAAAGCAGGTGGGAATAGTACAGTTTTGGAGTGGTTGGTACCTTTGTTCAATAACTGTATAAAAGATGGGAAGGTTCCTAGGGACTGGCAGAGAGCATGCATCATTCCTTTGTATAAAGGAAAAGGGGACAAATTTTAGGGGAATTAGCCTACTGAATATACCAGGTAAAGTGTATGGTAGAGTTATTATTAAAATTTAGAATTAAGGGTAAGATGGAGAGCAGGATAGCAGATGAACAAGGAGGCTTTATTAAGGGTAGGAGGGGTTGTTAAGGTGGTTTGTATATTCAGAGAGGAAAGAGCAAAACAGAATGACTTGGAGGGTGTATAAATCTGTAGTGATGGAAGGTGGAATAGTGGTCGTCCTAGGAAAGGTTGGAGGGAGGGGGATATAAAGGAAGTTTTTTGCCCAAATGGTTTGGACTTCCAACAAGCATGTGTGAGCATGTTAGATAGGCATGGAGGCAAATAAATTTTGGGACTTGGCAAACTGTTAGTGTGAGCAAGGAAACATTTTGTGAAGGGATTCAGGGAAACTGGTTAACTGGACTTGAGTCCTTTAGGTGGGAAGTGCAGTGCCTGCACTCTGAAGGAGGGGTGGGGCTATTTGCAGTTTGGAGGGGCATCTGAACTGTAGTACTGGCAAGCCTCTGGCAAGATAGTTATAAGAGTGAACGATGGCGAAAGTGTTTCTTCTTTTGGGTCACCTTACCTCGATAGGAGACAGCCTGTATGTTAAAAAGAATCTTAAACCAATTCAGACTTATGAGTACCCTAGTTATTTAATGTCCCAAATACAAAATGTAATGTACATTAGAAATTTATCTTTTTTTTTTTTTTTATACTGGCTGTCTCCCACCAAAGCAGGGTGCCCTGAAAAAGAAGAAACAAGTTTTTTCATTTTACATTCAGTAATTTATACGGAAGGGGGTTACTAGCCCCTTGCCCCTGGCATTTTAGTCGCCTCTTATGACCCGCATGACTTACGGAGAAAAGATTCTTCTCCACTTCCCCATGGAGATAATTTAGCACTTATCTGAAATAAAAAAATTAAAAGAAAATCCTTTTTGAAATTTAAAATTTTTCCTCTTATTTTGAAAATTCCAAATTGTGAAAGCATTAAAACTTAATTTTTAAGAAAATAGTCTTATTTTATAAAAGTTTAATTAAAGAGTTTTCTAAAATAAAATACATAATTTTTGTCAAAATTCAGTTTTTTTTTAATTTTGGGTATCTTAACCCTTTGACTGTTTCGGTCCGAGCCCTTGTTCAGCATGCCTAGCGGTAAGAATTATCTGACTCCTTGGTGCATCTGGGACATTTCTCTTCCTCAATGATAGCTCTAACACAGATGGAAGTGTCTGAAGATAAATTTCATGGTTTTGAGGAGTTTGTGAACAAAACCAATGCCCACGATACCAGAAGGAAGGAAGGAAGAGATGAGAGGAAGGAAGGAAAGAAGAAGTAAGGAAGAAGGAAGGAATTAAGAAAGAAAGAAAGAGAGAAAAGAAGGAAGGAAGAGATGAGAGGAAGGAAGGAACAAAAGAAATAAGAAAGGAAGGAAGAAATAAAGGAAGGAATGAAGGAAGAAAGGAAGGCAGGAAGGAAGAGATGAGAGGAAGGAAATATGTAAGAAAGGAAGGCAGAAAGAAAGGAAGGAATGAAGGAAGAAAGGAAGCTAGGAAGGTAGGTATGAAGGAAAGGAAGGAGGTTGTGGGGAAGAAGACATGGGTCCCCTTTTGTGTTGACAGGCAGTGTGGGCTGTGAGTAATGGTATACAGTGGACCCTCGGTTTTCGTTGAAAATTCTCTCCAGAATGCTGTTTGAGTGCCGTTACCGAACGAATTTATTCCCATAAGGACAAATGTAAATTAGATTAGTAATTTCAGACCTCCAAAAAATACACTTACAAAAGCACTTACGAAGATACACTTACATAATTATTCGAGTTTGGAGATGCACAAAAACCGAGGGTCCACTGTAATATGTCATTTTGACAGCTGCCTTACCCTGACTCAGCAAATTTAGATGTCCACACACACACACACACTATATAGCTTGGAGCTTTGAAGTGCAAATTGCAGTTGTTGGAAAGTGTCCAGTCATTATATATATTTTTTTTTTTTTCAACAAGTCGGCCGTCTCCCACCGAGGCAGGGTGACCCAAAAAGAAAGAAAATCCCCAAAAAGAAAATACTTTCATCATCATTCAACACTTTCACCACACTCATACATAATCACTGTCTTTGCAGAGGAGCTCAGATACGACAGCTGAGAATTGTCCCTCCCAGCTGTCACTATCCCAGACCCCTCCTTTAAAGTGCAGGCATTGTACTTCCCATTTCCAGGACTCAAGTCTAATTAAATCAATTAACTGGTTTCCCTGAATCCCTTCACAAAATGTTACCCTGCTCACACTCAACAGATCGTCATGTCCCAAAAACCATTCGTCTCCATTCACTCCTATCTAACACGCTCACACATGCTTGCTGGAAGTCCAAGCCCCTCGCCCACAATACCTCCTTTACCCCTTCCCTATATATATACAGTGGACCCCCGAGTTTCGTAAAAACTTCATTCCAGAAGCCTGCTCAAGTGCCATTACCGAACGAATTTACTCCCTTAAGAAAAAATGTCAATTAGGTTAGTCCATTTCAGACCCCAAAAAATACACTTACAAAAGCACTTACAATATTATACTTACATAATTGTACGATTTCCGGGGTTTACGAAACTCGGGGGTCCACTGTATGTGTATATATATTATAGAACGGGAGCAAGGGGCTAGTAACCCCTTCTCCTGTATATATTACTAAATGTAAAAGGAGAAACTTTCGTTTTTCCTTTTGGGCCACCCTGCCTTGGTGGGAAATGGCCGACGTGTTGAAAAAAAAAAATATATTATAGAACAATAGTAATAAACAATTTTTTTTATTGTTGGTTGGTGTAAACAAGTTTTGTAAACAATATAATGATACTAATGTTTGTGGGATTATTGTGTTGCATACGAGTGTATATGTACATTGCACCTTACTTTGGTCTCACAGGTCACATAAGTTACGTAAAAAAATAAAATAGTGAAAAAAAACAAGAAACCTATGAAAGGAAGTAAATCAAAGTTTACCAGGTGAGCAGCATTCACCGCTGTTGCCATACGCGGCTCATTTTTTGCCAACTTTACGCCTCTATATCTTGGTAAGTACTGATTGCAAAATTTTTTTGGAGGGATTTAAACAATCAGAAAAATAATCTTAAAACATTTTGATAAGAATTTTTTTTTTTTTCAAATATTTCCCGACATAGAATGACAATTTCAGAGAGGGGCCTCAGACAGTCCCTAAATTTGCTTGTAACAGATAAGTGAACTGTAGATATAAATCCATATGTACAATTGTTAACCCTTTTGGGGCCTAGTTCCTAGGCCTTTTGTGTATCCATATGCTCTTGCGCTACCGTCCACAGGATGGATATGGGGTGCACAATAAACTAGCCACTTCGGTGGTAAAATCTAATCTAAATCTCCGACAGTCAAAGGGTTAAAATCAGTTTTATTATCAAAACCTGGGATTATTCCATGCAAAAATATTCAGAATAAAGAAAAACAGTGGACTAAAGATTAACACCAAGTGCAAAGCAGTCTTCTATTTAGTCAATGTTTAACTAAGATACCTTCCTCAGAACAAAATATGGACACACAGCAAGGTTCCTAGACCACCAGCCAGCAGTATATTGGTGATATATATTGCCAGGTTGAATTAACTAAACTTTTCAAAAATAAACATTAAGGTTCTTTGACAGATGATGAATCCTTTACTTTGCTTTGCTTTAAAAATTGACAAATTACTATAAATGCAGATAATAAAATTTTATAACTTTATTTTCATAATTAATTTAGCAGCATTCCAATTTATTTAATGATAAGTTCCAGTTCATAGTTAACAAGTGCAACATTATTCTTGTCAAATGCTGTAAAGACATATTTATGATCAGTTACAGTAGCC
The DNA here is from genome assembly GCA_009830355.1 of Cherax destructor. Classification (NCBI taxonomy): domain Eukaryota; kingdom Metazoa; phylum Arthropoda; class Malacostraca; order Decapoda; family Parastacidae; genus Cherax; species Cherax destructor. Next base: position 48,238 of record WNWK01007603.1, on the reverse strand, counting down.
TACACCACAAATTCACCTGTACAGTATTATCTAATTTGGTCAATATGATTTATCACTAATACTAAGAAATCTGCATGTTTTGATAATGTTTCCCTGTTCATGAATGTAACACTTGAAGCAAACTGTTTTCCACAATAGCGAGAGGTCTTTTCCATCACAGTTGATGGCATTTGCTATTGCTATTCCAGTGGTTGTTATGGAACTTGAATTCAAAATGATGATTTTGTAGCATATTAATATAGCATTATTCTAATGAGATTTTTTACACCTGATACAATACATGCAAATAAGCTTAAAGGATCTTAAAACATACTGGTATATCTCCACATCTTCAACTAAACCTTTGGCTAGGAAAAACCTAGAGACATAATTAGCAACAGTTACTTTACATGATCACTTTCACTGCACCTTAGGGACAAACTTGGGTGGTGCTTTAGGAACCGATTTAGAATCTCGGGCCTCACGTTCAGTTGAATGCATGCGCTTCGAGTGTTCACGAAGCTTGTCCTTCCGTTTAAACCTCTTTCCACAATCTGGACAAAGGAAGTCACGCCGATCCGAATGACTGTAGAAAATATTAATATATGTAAGAAAGATCAAGAATAATTAATTAGGCCACAAATTTATAAATTTTTAAATAAAAAAAATAAACTGCAAATATCAGTTATTTTATCATCCTGTCTCTTATTATTATTACATTCATGGGGAGAGCACTAAACATATAGGGGTTATACAGCACCTGGGGGAATGGAAAGCATTCACACTCAGGAATTGGAGCACAGGTCCAAATCCTTAGATCAGGAGCCCCTCACTAGCATCAAGGAACCTCCCATAAGAGGCTCATGTTTTTCAAACACTCTTATTACAAAATACAGTGGTACCTCGGTTAACGATATTTTTTCGTTCCAGAATGCTGTTCAAGTGCCATTACCAAACGAATTTATCCCCATAAGGAATAACGTAAAATAGACTAGTCCTTTTAGACCCGCAAAAATACACTTACAAAAGCATTTAAAAAAATAAACTTACATAAAAGGATGAGTTTGGGGACCATTGTTAACCGAGGTACCACTGTATACCAAATAAAATTTAAAGCCATAACATAGCACCACACAGTTGTAATAGTGATTCTATCAGGTATGTAATACCAGTCAATAATGGTTCACTTGAGACTAAAATTGTAGATCAAGATCTCTATCAAATATTTTGCTGCTGCCCTACTTGCCTCAGCATATGAATCTTTAGCTTGTCAATCGAAGGCATCTCTTTACTGCAAACAGAACAGGTATGTGGCATGACAGCATGGTATGACCGTATGTGGCGACGTATTTTACTATACGTAGGGAATACCTGCAAGAGTAAATTATCACCATGAAAAATCACACTGATGTTATCTTCCTTGGACTATAATCTAATATGAGTATAATTAAGTTTATGGTAATCTGAAGTCTAGTATTAAATACAATAATGAAAGTTACTGAAATGACTAATCATAATCATTCATTAATGTTATAAAGACTAAAGCTCTTTAAAAATACATCTGAGCCCCACTACCTATCACTTTATACTTGTATGTGCTTAAGTTCAACATTTCAGAGTATGAAAGTAAATGTGCTGAACTCCTTAGTCATTTATTAACCATGTACTGTGTATAGTATTTGTAAAAACTTTTAAGGCTTTGCTTTAGCTGTTAATCAGGCTAAGTAACCTTCTACTTGTGCATAAACTAAGTGAAAAAACACTTGGATAATAAAGTTTTGACTTGCTTAAAATATACTGATGAAGTAATGCACAAAATAGTGCCACAAAAATTAATATGAATTACCATGCATGCGAGGGAAAAGTTCATACTAAGGTATTAATGTTTATATTAGGATGAATGCAAATGGTTTTTGGCCTTTGTTACTTTGCTTTACTCTTGTAGGAGCTTGTAATGTCAGCACCACCTTTGTGCCAGCTCCCTAACTCACGGTGTAATTCACCTGGTGATATGGAGTATGTCTCTTTTCCCATTCTATTTTTCTTTTACTTGTAGATTGTGTCCTGGATCAGTCCTCATTTCACCCCTCATTGGACTCCTGAAAACCCCACAGGTTTGGAGTGGGTCACCCAAACCGTGAGGGATTAAAAAGGACTTATTATAGTACAGTAGTGTAAACTACTGATTCTGAAATTCTGCTCACTTATTCGACTGTGCTCGGTGTCGGCTCTGTGACTACCCTGCATCCTTAGGCCAAGCAGTCCACTCTGCCATCTGTAGTAGTTGAGGCCATTTGTATCTGCTACATCTCTGGGAACCCAACACCTTGATTTACTCTGGTGTGCATCAGTGTCCGACACCAGCTCCATGAATTCAAGAAGCACAGACTGTCATACCATCTGCAGAGTTTGAGCCAACCAACACAGAACCTGCAAGCACCTACCCTGACCAATAGCTACTTCTGCTACACAGTAGGTTTCATTGAGCCTTAAGATATACTGTCATTTTATTTTTATTATTTCTGAGAGTGCTTGTCATTTTTTCTATTTATTATTTATAAGAAAATAAAAACACAGTTGTCTTGTCTGTATTTAAATACCCTTATTTAATTTTATGTTGTAGTTTTTGTTGTATATCTTTTCATAAAAGTTCAAGGCTGATAACCCCAAGTAGTATTTATAACAAGGAAGTCAACATTTCCTTTACATCTGGTGATCCTTTCCCTCACATGCATTAAAGAGTTTAGAAAAGTAAAATGCAAAAAATGGAATGTAAACTTCTGTAAAAATGTCACAGATATGTCAAATATAGATGAATGCCAAAAGTAGTAAAAATCTCATGGAATACCATGACACTAGCACATCCATATGGATAAAACAAAACAGATATGAAGAACAAATACTGCACAATTTGACTTACTAATGAGACTTAGAAAGCCCTACTGAACAGAACATCATTGGTAATAATAAAATATAATTTTCTTATGTTTTTACTTTATTTATGTGAGCCTCTGTTTGTGGCACTGACTACTGTTTATGACACATTGTGCTTGGATAGAAAAGTATCTCACTAACAACAGATAAATAAATGCTGAAATAATCACATGATGAGAAATGGCTAATGGAAAAGACCTTTAAGAAAGAAAATCAAAGGAAAACAAAAACCATCACATCCAGATCGAAATGATAAAAATTTATACAAGTGACATAAAAACCATCACATCCAGATCGAAATGATAAAAGTTTATATAAGTGACACAATGTTTGCTTACCTTGTTGCATGTAGGACATTCATACTTTCCGTTTATACAATGTGTAGATACATGAGCCTTCAGACTGGCCACGGAGAAGAACCCTTCCCTGCAAATGGGGCAGTCATAGCCTTTACTGCCTTCTGGGGAGTTAACATGTTAGTATAAGTGTCAATCCATTAACTGTGTAAACTAACCTACAATTTTTTTGATACAAGATACTTCCTTAGGAGTTAGTACTGCCCCATTTCTAGTGCATTGCATTTGTTGATCAGATTCCTAATTTTTAAATACTGAAGATATATGAGAGAGAACAACAATGGTTTTAGAATGATAGTTTTCTTGCACAACTTACAAGAACTCGGGTTCTTGTAGGTTCTTTATATAAAAGGCAGAGGAGTGGTGTTAAAAAGTTTTCTTTTACACACTATAATAGCTCAGGTTTTTACATCAGTGTCATGGCTGATAAAACATTAGCCATTTGTTGACAACCACTTTCCCTTCCCTATCTTGTGGTCAGTGTTTTTTGTTTCTTGCCTGAAAAAATATAAAATAAGAAAATCCTACAAACAGTGAAAAACATGGGTATGTCACTATTCTTCAAAGATAATTATTATTATTGGGAGTAAGACTGATTGCAAAGGAGTCTTTACTGTTGATATATTTTGCCACAAACTGGCTTCAAGAATATATCTTACTCATCATACTGTTGGCACTTTGACATTTCTCTAGTAGTATTATTATTATTACATTCATGGGAAGGTGCTAAACCTATAGGGGACATAGTGCCTAGGGGAATAGGAGGAAATCAGGTTTAATCCAAGAAAATGGAGGTCAGAAACACTTTGTTGAATCCAGAGCCCCTGAATGGTATCAAGGAACCATTCTTGAAGAGTCTCTTAAGTAAAAAACTTTGTCATATTTAATGCCTAGTGATAAAAGCACATGAAACCTCATATTGTATCTAAATGTTTCTTATAATACAGTACCTATAAAACATTGATTATTTGCTCTTTTTCACTGTTACTGAACTACTTACACTATACACAAGTTCAGTATCATTTTACATATGTTTTAGTACTGTATACAATTTTAGCTGAAGGAAAATGTCCAGTGGGTGGTTAGGAAAAAAGTGCTATGACCAAAATATCATTCAGCAATAAATATTCCATACTTGTGCAAATGTTTTTCAGGTATGGACACCATACTACAACTGCATATTTCAATTCTGGTCTTCATATGTTGTCAGCAGTTTAAGCATTTCTCCACCTAATCTATATATCTAAAATATGTGTAAAGTGGTGTTGAGATAGGAAGGCTTGCTCTCCTGCTAGTTAATAGAAAACAGTGTAATAGAACCAGAGATAAAACTACGTATGTAATGTACAATACCTTACATCACAATCATTCTTCTGTCTGGAAACATTACTATTCCTAAGATACTAGACAGATGCCTCTCATGAATTGTAGACTAGCATGGGTCCAATACTGCTCATATTAAAATTCATCATCCCTGCTGTAATGGTAAATGTACTGCACCCTCTTAGTAATATTTTTTTATGCAACAACTCTCAAAACAGATTTTATTAGCATGTTTTCTAAACATCATTTTTTTTAAAAACATCAAATTAACAGGTAACAGTGCTAATTTTGAAGTATTTGCATAATGATTACCACAAGTATTTGTCTTACTGTAAAGTATAGGTACTGAATGTGTACATGTTGCTACTACACAAATACAATACACAGTATACTCTAAACGAAATCTGAACAGCCATTACCAGACAGCCAATCTTACTAACCAGTGTGAAATTTGATATGGGTATTTAAGGCTGCATTGCTACAAAACCGTCTCAGGCACAGGTTACATCGGAAAGGTTTCTCGGCTTCATTTCCGTGAACTGCTGTGTGTGCTTCCAAACGTTCTAGTCGCAAAAATGACTGGCAGGAAAGGGAAGAGGAAAAATATTATATATATGTATAAATATATATGTATAAATCGCCTCCAGCATATACTACCTTAAATTTAAATAGTTTCACCTCTCTTTTACTTATTAATACTCTTGACCTTATGTTCCACCTCCACTTTTTCTGTAGCTACTACACATACTAAATAATGATCAGATATATCATCAGCTCCTCAAAAAAGCCGTAGTCTACCATACATCCAAGAGCCTTTTATCTAGTACAGTAGCTTATAGTCAAACAGACTGCTCTCATATCACACTTCATACTTCAAACACTGACCTGTTTCCTCTTGAAACATGCATTACCATATCTGTTAGCAACCATTAATCTAAGCATTACTAAACTTAAAGTTTCTCATTATTACCACTGAATGGCTCATACGGGTTTAGTACTTTTTTTAAATAGTATAAGTAATCCTCAGTAATTTGCAACAAGCTCTAAATTCTTTCCTCCTGCACCTTCTATAACTATTATCCAGTTAATGTGTACTTAAAAACTACACTCTAAAACATTAATTACTGCAATATAATTAGATATCACACCTGTGACTTGATACCTGACCTATAACATCTAATGAAACCATGGAAAATATTGTAAAATACGTATAGGCAATACGAATGTCTTACTTTATAACAGAAGTCGCACTTGTAAGGTTTAGTTTGGACTGGGAGGTGGAAGCCGTGCTCCTCAACATGACAGGAGAGTTCTACATCAGTCTCGAAAACCTATATAAAAAAATATATAAATATTTTTCTCTTTTCAACAAACCTGCCACAATCCACCAAGGCAGGGTGACCTAAAAAGAAAAACAAGTTTTTCTTTTTAAATTTAGTGATTCATACAGTAGAAGGCGTTACTAGCCTCTTGCTCCCAGCATTTTAGTCGCCTCTTTATGATGTGCATGAGGAAGAATTCTGTTCCACTTTCCCATGGAGAAAATAAATAAAAAATATATACAAGCACACACACACCTGACCGGGGCCAGGAGCTTAGTCTCGACCCCTGCAACCACAATTAGGTGAGTACACATAAATATTTTCCATGGGGAAGTGGAAGAGAATTCTTCCTCAGTAAGCCATGCGTTTCGTTAGAGGCAACTAAAATGCTGGGTGCAAGGGGCATTATAATAACCCCTTTTCTTGTATAAATTACTAAATTAAGAAAAGAAAAACTTTTGTTTTTCTTTTTAGGTCACCCTGCCTAGGTGGGATATGGCCAGTGTATTAAAAAAAAAATACATAAATATCTATATACAGTGGTACCTCTACTTACGAGCAGCTCCCAACTTGAACAATTATGTAAGTGTATTTTTGTAGGTGCTTTTGTAAGTGTATTTTTGGGGGTCTGAAATGGATTAACCTAATTTTCATTATTTCTTATGGGAAAAAATTCCTTCGGTATCGGCACTTGAATAGCCGTCTGGAACGAATTAAGTCCTACTCACACTATACTACTCACTCATCTATCCCTACCTCACATATGCCATTTGTGCATGGGGATCAACAGCAATTACCCACCTAAAGCCAATAATAACCCAACAAAAAGCCGCAGTAAGAATTATCACACAATCCAACGCTAGGCAGCACACCCCCCCACTCTTCAAAGACCTAAACCTACTCACTGTCCAGAACATCCATACTTACTACTCTGCTATCTACATTTATAGAACCATTAATTCCAACTTTAACCCTGAGCTAAAACACTTTCTTGACAGTTGTGACAGGACCCATAGACATAATACCAGACATAAACATCTCTTTGACATTCCCCGTGTCCGACTAAATCTATACAAAAATTCAATGCGCATAAAAGGGCCTAAAATCTGGAACTCCCTGCCTGAAAACTCTAGAACTGCAGACACAACCTCCATTTTTAAAAGCACCGTTAAAAAACATCTTATCTCACTTACGCACCCAACCGGTAGTTAACCATACGAAAACTACTTTATCTTGCACATATCCACAGCAAAATACACTTATTGATATCTGTGATTCTCCTTAATTTGCACATTACTAACCACAGCAAAATACACTTATTGATATCTGTGATTCCCTTAATTTGCACAGTTCTAACCAAAATTCTAATACAACTATTGCTCCATAATACTTAAGCTAGTCATAAGTTTGCCTAAGATACTCCAATATAGAAACTATATTATGCCAATATATCACCTTTATCATTAATATATAAACTAATTGCTAACTTTTTATACTAATTGTTAAATTCTCAATGTTTAAATTCCAGTACCTAAATTTTGTAAACCTAACCTAACCTTACAATCTGTATATCCATTGTATAGCTATTGAGTAAGACCTATCATAAGACTGCCTGAAAAGCCTAGGCATACCTAGGCATATTATTGGCCATCTTGTAATATCAACTTTAATGTATAACTATAAGTACCCCCCACCTTGTATTACATGAAATGAAATAAGTAGAGGTACCACTGTACAAAGTGCCACAAACACTGATGATCATAATTAGGGCCTCCTCGGCAAACTCTCAAGAATATCTCACTGAGACTGAAATATACATTGTTCCTCTTCTGTTATATTTTCTCCATACACATATAGAGCAGGTCACAAACTTATAAACAAGTTGCACAATACCGTGACTGGAACAATACACACACAACCCGCACATAACCCGCACATATAAACATGAATCTTTGCCCTGGCTTTGTCTCTGTAGATGCTTTCCTCAACAATTACATTGTTAAATGCTCCAAACTTCAGAACACCCGAGACTTAACCTGATTCCTTCCCCTTCTTTCTCTTCCCCCTTCTCCTCTTTCTCCTTTCTCCTCTGGGTTCTCTTTCTTTTCTTTTCTTTTGCCTTGTATTTGTCCTCTATTTTATTTATTTTATTTTTCCCCCTGTGTTCTTGTTCTTACACTTGCGGGCCGCCAGCGTCTTTGCAGTGCTCCTTTCCTAGTTTATGACTGACTCCACTACTACTACCACTACCACTATCACTACTACCTCCATTACCCCTCCACCACTTTCTTGTGCCCTCCCCTGTCTGCCTGCCTATAAATACCCCTTCCACCTGTCCTTCGTGTTAGTATGACTTTGTAAATGGTCCAAGTCGGACCGAAACGTCGTTGTAAGCTCCTCTCCTTTTATATGTGCGGGTTGTTTGTGTAAAAACAAAAGAGATATGATGAACGGAGAGGACCCATGAGTTATTGTGAACAAAAAATATATGTCCAGTTACAAATTAATTTTTATAACATTACTTAGGAACTATATTAAGCATTAAGATTCTAAGTGTCAATACACAAATAACCTGCACATAGGAGAGAGAAGCTTATGACAATGTTTCGGTCCGACTTGGACCATTTACAAAGTCAGAGTGTGACTTTGTAAATGGTCCAATTTGGACTGAAACATCATTGTAAGCTTCTCTCCTATGTGCAGGTTATTATTTGTGTATTGTTCCAGTCACGGTATTATGCCTTTTTGTTCTTTCTAAGTGTCAAACATTCTCAGAGAAAATCTTCCATGATAAGACCATACCTTGATGCACTGAGGGCAAGTTTTATCCTCCTCCTTTAATGTAATGGCAGAAGCATCTTCCTGTTTGATGTCAGTGCGCTCGTGAATTTGTTGATGTATTCTAAGTACCTGTAATAAACATATTAAAAGAAATGATTAGTCCAAATTGTGCTGTTAATTTTTTAATCTTGTCTATTTTTCACAACCACTCAACCCTCTAACTTTCCATGATAGACATTGCAGTCCAATGTTAGTCCTCAAACTGCAACCTCCCCATCCCTCTTTCAAAAGTGCAGGCACTCTAACTTTACAACACACTGTACTCAACTAAGCTTGAGCTCAGCTATTCAGTTCAAGTCCCTTCATAAATAACACAGTAAACATTTCTACAATGCTCAATTTAACAGAACATTTCTAGCAGAATATGGTTTATACTATGATCACCCAATGTCTATAGTACAGTGCTTCTTTGACAGAATGTGGCTGAACCCTGGGGTGAAATTACAAGAAATCTGAGTTATGTGCACTGCTCAGGCAATGTCCTTGGGACTGGGGCAGGTCATGTGTTGTGGTGTTGTCCATAAACTAACTCTTCTTCCACTAACTAGCAACTCACTAGTCACATCGAGCTACTGCCTCTCTTACACTGTTTACCTTGTTAAAACAGATTTCTCTTTTTTTTTTTTTTGGCATTTTACTAATGCCCTTTTATCAGTGCCTATAATCCATGATAATGCAGGTGACTAAGCAAGAATTTGAAAGTGCTAAGAAAATAGACATCTTATATAAACTGCAAGCAGTCAGAAAGTGGATTTAGTAACAAGAATGTGGCATGTACTTGGCAACTAACAGAACGATTAGAAAACAGAGTAGTGAGACAGAAATACATTCAGCTACAGTATTGAGTACACATACCTCTGGCATGGTGAAGACAAGACTGCATATCATACACTGGCTGTGCTGAATACTGTTTTCCACTAGACCAGAGTCACTTCTGTAGAACCAAACAATTGCATTATATTTCATGATTACTGCTAGATGATTCCTTTAGCTCTATAAAAAAAAAATATAAAAAAATGAGGAGACAAATAATACTGTACACTGTATATATATTAACTATTACTGTACTTCTTTCAACAAACCAGCCATATCCCACCGAGGCAGGGTGGCCCAAAAAGAAAAACAAGTTTCTCTTCATAACTTTAGTAGAACCAAACAATTGCATTATATTTCATGATTACTGCTAGATGATTCCTTTAGCTCTATAAAAAAAAATATAAAAAAATGAGGAGACAAATAATACTGTACACTGTATATATATTAATTATTACTGTACTTCTTTCAACAAACCAGCCATATCCCACCGAGGCAGGGTGGCCCAAAAAGAAAAACAAGTTTCTCTTCATAACGTTAGTAATGTATACCCCTTGCTCCTAGCATTTTAGTCACCTCTTATGACACACACGGCTTACGAAGGAAGAATTTTGTTCCACTTCCCCATGGAGAATATATTAACTACAATAAATATACAGTGGTCCCTCGGTTTTCGTGCATCTCCAAACTCGAACATTTATGTAAGTGTATTTTCGTAAATGCTGGTGCAAGTGTATTTTTGGGGGTCTGAAATAGACTAACCTACGTGACATTATTTCTTAAGGAAGTAAATTCGTTCGGTAATGGCACTTGAGCATCATTCTGGAACGAATTTTCGGCGAAAACCGAGGGACCACTGTACAGTGAACCCTCGCTATTCGAACACTCCAAACTCGCCCTTTTATGTAAGTTTATTATTGTAAGTTCTTTTATAAGCGTATTTTGGGGGTCTGAAATGGACTAATCTAATTTAGTACATCATTCCTTATGGGAATAAATTCGTTTGGTAACAGCACTTGAACAGCATTCTGGAATGAAGAATGTTCAGAACTCGAGGGTCCACTGTATATAGAGAATTGCTGGATGTCCAAGTATTCTGCACATAGTAAATATGTAAAACTGAAGTGAATATGCTTACCCTCCAGCTCCTGCCTCAGAGGTACTAGCAATAGAGTTTCCTTCCCCACACACCTGATGGGGCAAACATTGCAAGGTTGGTTAAGTAAAGGAGATTGTGTATATACTAATGTTCACTTCATGTATAAATGAAAACTTATTCCTAATAAAAATGATGTACTCTTTATACAGTACTGTACACCTTACATACTGGAAACTTAAAACATTCACATGACAAACTAATTACAGTGGACCCTCGTTTTTCGTACAGCTCCCAACTCAAACAATTATGTAAGTGTATTTATGTAAGTGCTTTTGTAAGTGTATTTTTGGGGGTCTGAAATGACTAATCAAATTTGCATTCGTCCTTATGGGAACAAATTCGTTCGGTAACGGCACTCGAACAGCATTCTGGAAAGAATTATTGATGAAAACCGAGGGTCCACTGTATAGTAGATGGGTCATAAGAAACATATCACCAATCTTGCAACTTTAATTAGATATTGAGCTATAATTACAAATACTATGCTTAATTATGCTCTGCCAAAATACGTACTTTGAAAATGGTTGAGTGATCACTTACTTTTATACCCACTGCCCAAGTACACATGTACCATAACTTGGGTTATTTCGATAAACTCAACATATTGGACAGCCTGCTAAGCAAACATACAAATTCATGGTCTTTAATAATCTCAGGGTTTTATAACAGCTTTTATTTTTTTTAACACATCAGCTGTCTCCCACCAAGGTAGGGCGACTCAAAATAAGAGAAGAAATGCATTCACTGGCACTCATTCAATCACGGTCTTGTCAGAAGTATTCTGAAATCATAGTTCAGATGTCCCTCTGAACTGGAATATTCTCACCCTCCTTTAGAAAGCAGGCACTGTACTTTCCACCTCCAAGACTTAAATTCTGGATGTGGCTTTAGCTTTTTAGACGTATCTGGTGCTCCCTGCGATTTCCAACATGCTCGCCTTGGTGAGATAACCTATATTAAATCATTATTTTTTCATTAGGTAAGTGCTAAACCAATTAGTCATTCAGCACCTGGGAAATGAGAGGTAATCAATCCAAGTAGAGAATAGCTATAATTACTTGGAAGAAGAGCCGTTTACCAACATCAAGACACCTCCTTCAAGTGTATTCTTAATAAAGTGCACCCAGGTAATGGTTATAAAGTTGAGAATCAATACATTTTTGAAGCAATACAGACAAACGAATATGGCACCCAACTTCTGCTTGAGAAGTTTTGGATTCAATCTCAGCTGGACTGATGAGATATCTGTATTAATCTGTGTTAGTGTTAAGAAATTTGTAGTGTACAGTTCATTATATATTCTGTACTATATATCTATAAATGACAATAAAGTCCTATATTAAACAAGCATAAAATAAATAAGAGTATTCAACCTTAATTCTCTTAATGAGCCTTTTCATCCCTGCCTCATTTTCTCCATTACCACGTGGTCGCCTTGTCTTGATTCTCCTGCGTTTTTTGCGCTCAACCTCCCCAATCTCCTGCAATATAATAAAAACATCCTTACTGGACCATACTGCATAGTTTTCTTTTACCTAACAACTTAACATATTTTGATTTCATGTGTTAAATGAATGAGAGAATATCTAACCTCATCATGACAAATTAAATGTTGTTGTAGTTCAGCAGATGACTCAAACCCTTCATCACACTCATAACAAGGCCATGACTTCTTCAGCGAGTCTAAAACTGTAATGAAATTAATTGCACTGATTACTTAAATATTAAATGTGTAAAAATCTTATGCCACCCTTTGTTTTCACACTTTCTAAGTCTTAACACTACTTCTGAAAGAAAATTACCTACCTTGAAATTTACTTTACAAATTACTAAATAATCTGACAAGACTATTTCCTCTAAATAAACTGTGTGATTATTATAGCCCTGATTATTTCCCATCTTTATAAAATTTAATTTTTTTTCTAAAGATCCATTGTAAAATTTGATGGGATCACTGTACATCAGATCCCCAGCTTATGAACACATGAGTTACACTGATTTGCACTCATGAATGAGGACCAAATAATATAATAAAGAGAAAATAATTGTTTTATGAATGCTGTGCTAATATGCAGTAATGAATATCCTTTGCACTAACCTGGCCTTGGGCCACACTTGTCTGATGTATATAATTATTATATTTGACACTTCTTGCCAAAATTAAAGAAAAAAGGTTTTCAAAAAAATTTAGCATAAAAAAGGTACTGTCCAAAGAGGGTGACGAAGTTTCTTAACAATACCGTAATGGATATTGTAATAATACAGTGGTACCCCGGATTTCGTCAATAATTCGTTCCAGAATGCTGTTCGAGCGCCGTTACCAAAAGAATTTATTCCCATAAGGACGAATGTAAATTAGATTAGTCCGTTTCAGACACCCAAAAATACACTTGCATAATTGTTCGAGTTTGGAGCTGTACGAAATCTGGGATACCACTGTATTTGACAATCATATTTTTATGCCAGATTTTAAATCATAAATTACTCACATTTTATCTCTTCTTCAGTTGGCTCCAGGATGTGCAAGTTCCTTTTATCAGCATACTGCTTTGAGTATCTGTTCAAAGTATGTAAATTTATTAAAATGCTCTCCTGGGTAACAAATAATATTTATGAGACAAAAATATTCCAACATTCATATGACAATGTAGGTAATTTAAAATAATACAACTACGTACTACATACCCAATTCTGAGTTCTGCACGAGGCACTATGTCACTAGTGGTGAGGAAAAAGAGAGATCCATCTATTTGCATAACCACACAATTTTGCTCCAAAAATGTTGTTGCTTTCCGGACAAATCTCATCCAATTCGAGGAACCTGTAGAGAGATGATTAACTACGAACTGAATAATTCAATGTTTGTGCTCGATTAATAATGTTTGCATTTTAAGAAGTTTTGATCTGTAATGGAAGATTATTAAGAAAGAACTGATACATTAGGAGAAACTGGAATTTCTCACATAGTTTGGTCCAACTGTAACATATATATCCACTGTATCAAAGAATAAACCTGGATACATTATTCTAAAAACTATATACAATACGTATATAAATTAGAGTGAAAAATAAAGGGCAGGTGATCTAATGCAAATTATACCTTCATCAGAAGTATCAATATATAGGACTTTCTCTCCAGAACTAATGGTGAAGACAAGACCATGGGGAGTCTCGCTAGCTTCAGCTTTCACAACACCCTCTAAGGGACCAAACTGTGTTCTCTTTGGTATGGACTTGCGAGCAAACACACCAAAATCTACAAGAAAAACACACATTGAAAGAAATTCTCTGAAGGATAAAATAAATTTTGCCTGTCAAAATGGCAGAATTATATAGAGAATAGCTGTCAAAAAATACAACACAGCAACATAATGATAATACAGATAATGATATGAACAGGTGATAACATAGCAACAGAATGATATGCACAGGGGCATTTAATGTGCATATTCTTTTATACTAACTAGAGAACTTTCACTGCCCACATAACTTCAAACAAACTCAAGTTTCTGGGAAAGCCTAAAAACCCCAAAGTATATTCTCTGAAGTGCAGAGGAGGAAAGTAAATAGATGGTCATAGCATATTTAATTGAATATTGTGGAACTTGTCCCAGATGAACCCAATTTTAGAAATGAACTGCAAAATAAAAGAATTACAATTAATTAATACCTTCTGTATTTGGAATTTTGCGAATTAATAAATGTTGAGCAGGAAGAGAGGCCCAGGCTCTGGTCCTGACAGGTTTGTCAGATATGGCTTGTACGTGGTGCTGGGAACAGTCATGACCATGTATCTCTTCACATTCACCACAATCTTTAGCAAGAAGTTAAATACATTTTCATTAATACATAAAAACAGCTAAATTCAAATGTCAAAAAAAAAAAAAAAAATCAGTAGCAAATGGGAGGCATTAAAAATAAAATTTAAGAATAAAGCTGTGAATTAGCTTGCAAGAGTTGTTTTATAGTTGTGGTGATTATAATGTACTTGAAGCTAAAATATTTCATTTATTAATTATCAATTCTAATAGATGGGGAAGTTAGCCAAGATGATTTCTAATACGTACTTTAACTATCAGTAAAGTTTATGTAATGTTGAACCACCTCAGTATCCATGATGGATGAGTTCTGTGAAAACTCATTTGTGGTCAGCTCTCAGATACAGAACTTATATTTCCATAAAAAAAAAAAGAAACTTTTTTGACCCCAGTGGCCTCCATGTACTCAGACATGCTATATATTCTAATATTAGCTGAATATTTTATGCCATTTTTGGTCATTCATGGTACACACTAGTTATCTAACAGACATGTACAATATTATGCAAGCAAGTTGATGTAATAATGCTGTAAGTACAAGAAAACTGCAGATCCAGGGGAAAAGATCAAGGATAATACCATACCAAAGCTCCTGATTAAAGGACAAAATACTGCACCAAAGTTGATGTTCCAAAAGCCAAGTTTGAAGACAAAAACACAATATCATACCCAAGTGAAGGTTCCAGGAAGCTAGCTCAGCCATTGATAAATGACAATACAGTATACTATAATTCATATAATAGGTAGTAGGTTGGTAGTCAGCAACCACCCAGGGAGGTACTACCATCCTGCCAAGTGAGTGTAAAACGAAAGCCTGTATTTGTTTTACATGATGGTAGGAGTACTGGTGTCTTTTTTCTGTCTCATAAACATGCAAGATTTCAGGTATGTCTTGCTACTTCTACTTACACTTAGGTCACGCAACACATACATGTACACGTTTATGTATACACACTTATCTGAGTTTTCTTTGATTTTATCTTAATAGTTCTTGTTCTTATTACTTTTCCTTTCATATCCATGGGGAAGTGGAATAAGAATTTTTCCTCCGTAAGCCATGCGTGTTGTAAAAGTCAACTAAAATGCCGGGAACAATGGGCTAATAACCCTTTTTCCTGTATAGATTTACTAAAAAGAAAAAGAAGAAAACCGTCAAAGTGGGATGTTTGAATGTGAGTGGATGTTGTGCGAATGATAAGGAGATGATTGTAAATGTTATGAATGAAAAGAAGTTGGATGTCCTGGCTTTAAGTGAGACAAAGCTGAAGGGGGTAGGAGAGTTTCAGTGGGGAGAAATAAATGGGATTAGGTCAGGGGTTTCAAATAGAGTTAGAGCTAAAGAAGGAGTGGCAATAATGTTGAATAATCAGTTATGGCAGGTAAAGAGAGAATATAAATGTATAAATTCAAGGATTATGTGGAGTAAAATAAAGGTTGGATGTGAAAAGTGGGTTATAGTAAGTGTTTATGCACCTGGAGAAGACAGAAGTATAGAGGAGAGAGATTTTGGGAAATGTTGAGTGAGTGTGTGGGGAGTTTTGACCCAAGTGAGAGAGTAATTGTGGTTGGGGATCTTAATGCTAAAGTGGGTAAAAATGTTGTGGAGGGAATAGTAGGTAAATTTGGGGTGCCAGGGGTAAATGTAAATGGGGAACCATTAATTGAGCTATGTGTAGAAAGGAGGTTTGGTAATAAGTAATACATATTTTATGAAAAAGAGGATAAATAAATATACAAGGTATGATATAGCACGTAAGGAAAGAAGTTTGTTGGATTATGTATTGGTGGATATAAGGTTGATAGGTAGGCATCAGGATGTACATGTTTATAGAGGGACAACAGATATATCGGATCATTATTTGGTTGTAGCTACAGTTAGAGTAAAAGGTAGATGGGACAAAAAGAAAATGGCAACAGCAAGTAAGAGAGAGGTAAGTGTATAAACTAAGGGAGGAGGAAGTTAGGGTGAGATATAAGGAACTATTGGCAGAAAGGTGGGCTAGTGCAAGTATGAGTAGTGGGGGGGTTGAAGAGAGTTGGGATAGTTTTAAAAATGCAGTATTAGAATGTGGGGCAGAAGTTTCTGGCTATAGAAGGGTGGGTGCAGGAGGAATGAAGAAGTAAAGGGTGTGATAAAAGAGAAAAAGGTAGCTTATGAGAGGTTTTTACAAAACAGAAGTGTTAATAGAAGAGCAGAGTATATGGAGAGTAAAAGAAAGGTGAAGAGAGTGGTGAGAGAGTGCAAAAGAAGAGCGGATGAAAGAATGGGAGAGGCTCTGTCAAGAAATTTTGCTGAAAACAAGAAAAAAATTTGGAGTGAGATAAACAAGGTAAGAAAGCCTAGGGAACGAATGGATTTGTCAGTTAAAAACAGAGTAGGGGAGTTAGTAGATGGGGAGCTGGAGGTATTGGGTAGATGGCGGGAATTTTTTGAGGAACTTTTAAATGTCGATGAAAAAAGGGAGGCGGTAATTTCATATACTGGCTAGGGAGGTACAACATCGTTTAGGAGTGAAGAAGAGCAGGATGTGAGTGTGGGGGAGGTGCATGAGGCATTACGTAGAATGAAAGGGGGTAAAGCAGCTGGAACTGACAGGATCATGACAGAAATGTTAAAAGCATGGGGGATATAGTGCTGGAGTGGTTGGTATTTTTGTTTAATAAATGTATGAAAGAGGGGAAGGTACCTAGGGATTGGCAGAGAGCATGTATAGTTTCTTTATATAAAGGGAAGGGGGATAAAAGAGAGTGTAAAAATTATAGGGGAATAAGTTTACTGAGTATACCAGGTAAAGTGTATGGCAGGGTTATTATTGAAAGAATTAGAGATAAGACAGAGTAGGATTGCAGATGAGCAAGGAGGCTTTAGAGTGGGTAGGGGATGTGTAGATCAAGTGTTTACAGTGAAGCATATATGTGAACAGTATTTAGATAAAGGTAGAGAAGTTTTTATTGCATTTATGGATTTAGAAAAGGCATATGATAGAGTGGATAGGGGAGCAATGTGGCAAATGTTGCAAGTGTATGGAATAGGTAGTAAGTTACTGAAGGCTGTAAAGTTTTTATGAGGATAGTTAGGCTCAGGTTAGGGTGTGTAGGAGAGAGGGAGATTACTTCCCGGTAAAAGTAGGTCTTAGATTTTTTTTTTTTTTTTTTAACACATCGGCCGATTCCCACCAAGGCAGGGTGGCCCGAAAAAGAAAAACTTTCATCATCATTCACTCCATCACTGTCTTGCCAGAAGGGTGCTTTACACTACAGTTATAAAACTGCAACATTAACACCCCTCCTTTAGAGTGCCGGCACTGTACTTCCCATCTCCAGAACTCAAGTCCGGCCTGCCGGTTTCCCTGAATCCCTTCATAAATGTTACTTTGCTCACACTCCAACAGCACGTCAAGTATTAAAAACCATATGCCTCCATTCACTCCTATCAAATACGCTCACACATGCTTGCTGGAAGTCCAAGCCCCTCGCACACAAAACTTCCTTTACCCCCTCCCTCCAACCTTTCCTAGGCCGACCCCTACCCCGCCTTCCCTCCACTACAGATTTATACACTCTCGAAGTCACTCTGTCTCGTTCCATTCTCTCTACATGTCCAAACCACCTCAACAACCCCTCCTCAGCTCTCTGGACAATCGTTTTGGTAATCCCGCACCTCCTCCTAATTTCCAAACTCCGAATTCTCTGCATTATATTCACACCACACATTGACCTCAGACATGACATCTCCACTGCCTCCAGCCTTCTCCTCGTTGCAACATTCATCACCCATGCTTCACACCCATATAAGAGCGTTGGTATAACTATACTCTCATACATTCCCTCTTTACTTCCATGGACAAGGTTCTTTGTCTCCACAGACTCCGAAGTGCTCCACTCACCCTTTTCCCCTCATCAATTCTATGATTCACCTCATCCTTCATAGACCCATCCGCCGACATGTCCACTCCCAAATATCTGAATACATTCACCTCCTCCATACTCTCTCCCTCCAATCTGATATCCAATCTTTCGTCACCTATTCTTTTTGTTATCCTCATCACCTTACTCTTTCCTATATTCACTTTCAATTTTCTTCTTTTACACACCCTACCAAATTCATCCACCAACCTCTGCAGCTTCTCTTCAGAATCTCCCAAAAGCACAGTGTCATCAGCAAAAAGCAACTGTGACAACTCCCACAAAAACATCTTTACCCTTATCCAAATACTGTTCACCTATATGTTTCACTGTAAACACTTGGTCTACACACCCCCTACCTTTCCTAAAGCCCCCTTGTTCATCTGCTATCCTGCTTTCTGTTTTACTCTTAATTCTTTCAATAATAACTCTACCATACACTTTACCAGGTACACTCAACAGACTTATTCCCCTATAATTTTTGCACTCTCTTTTGTCCCCTTTGCCTTTATACAAAGGAACAATACACGCTCTCTGCCAATCCCTAGGTACCTTACCCTCTTCCATACATTTATTAAATAATAGCACCAACCACTCCAAAATTATATCCCCACCTGCTTTTAACATTTCTATCTTTATCCCATCAATCCCAGCTGCCTTACCCCCTTTCATTCTACCCACTGCCTCACGAACTTCCCCTACACCCACAACTGGCTCTTCCACACTCCTACAAGATGTTATTCCTCCTTGCCCTACACATGAAATCACAGCTTCCCTGTCTTCATCAACATTTAACAAATCCTCAAAATATTCTCTCCATCTTCCCGATACCTCTAACTCTCCATTTAATAACTCTCCTCTCCTATTTTTAACTGTCAAATCCATTTGTTCTCTAGGCTTCCTCAACTTATTAATCTCATTCCAAAACTTTTTCTTATTTTCAACAAAATTTGCTGATAACATCTCACCCACTCTCTCATCTGCTCTCTTTTTACATTGCTTCACCACTCTTTAACCTCTCTTTTTCTCTCCATATACTCTTCCCTCCTTGCATCACTTCTACTTTGTAAAAACCTCTCATATGCTAACTTTTTCTCCCTTACTACTCTCTTTACATCATCATTCCACCAATCGCTCCTCTTCCCTCCCGCACCCACTCGCCTGTAACCACAAACTTCTGCTGAACACTCTAACACTACATTTTTAAATCTACCCCATACATTTTCGACCCCATTGCCTACACTCTCACTAGCCCATCTATCCTCCAATAGTTGTTTATATCTTACCCTAACTGCCTCCTCTTTTAGTTTATAAACCTTCACCTCTCTTTTACTTACTGATTCTATTTTCCTTGTATCCCATCTACCTTTTACTCCCACTGTAGCTATAACTAAAAAGTGATCTGATATATCTGTAGCCCTCTATAAACATGTACATCCTGAAGTCTACTCAACAGTCTTTTATCTACCAATACATAGTCCAACAAACTACTGTCATTACGCCCTACATCATATCTTGTATACTTAATTATCCTCTTTTTCTTAAAATATGTATTACCTATAACTAAACCCCTTTCTATACAAAGTTCAATCAAAGGGCTCCCATTATCATTTACACCTGGCACCCCAAACTTACCTACTACACCCTCTCTGCATGTTTCTCCCACTTTAGCATTTAGGTCCCCTACCACAATTACTCTCTCATTTGGTTCAAAAGTTCCTATACATTCGCTTAACATCTCCCAAAATCTCTCTCTCTCCTCTACACTCCTCTCTTCTCCAGGTGCATACACGCTTATTATGACCCACTTTTCGCATCCGACCCTTATTTTAATCCACATAATCCTTGAATTTACACATTTATATTCCCTCTTTTCCTTCCATAACTGATCCTTCAACATTATTGCTACCCCTTCCTTAGCTCTAACTCTCTCAGATACTCCTGACTTAATCCCATTTATTTCTCCCCACTGAAACTCGCCTACCCCCTTCAGCTTTGTTTCGCTTAGGGCCAGGACATCCAACTTCTTTTCATTCATAACATCGGCAATCATCTCTTTCTTATCATCCGCACTACATCCACGCACATTCAGACAACCCAATTTTATAAAGTTTTTCTTCTTCTCGTTTTTAGTAGATTTGTACAGGAGAAGGGGTTACTAGCCCATTGCTCCCGGCATCTTAGTCGCCTCATACGACACGCATGGCTTACGGAGGAAAGATTCTTTTCCACTTCCCCATGGACAATAGAGAAAATAAAAAGAACAAGAGCTATTAAGAAAAAGAAGAAAAACCTAGATGTGTGTATGTATATATATGCATGTGTATGCCAGTGTAGTGTGACCTAAAGTGTAAGTAGAAGTAGCTAGATATACCTGTTATCCAGCGTGTTTATGAGACAGAAAAAAGACACCAGCAATCCTACCATCATGTAAAACAGTTTCAGGTTTCTGTTTCACAGTCACCTGGCAGGACGGTAGTACCTCCCTGGGTGGTTGCTGTCTACCAACCTACTAATGTCACCATGGTTGTTTAATATATTTATAGATGGGGTTGTAAAAGAAGTAAATGCTAGGGTGTTGGGGAGAGGCGTGGGACTAAATTATGGGGAATTAAATGCAAAATGGGAGTTGACATAGTTACGTTTTGCTGATGATACTGTGCTTATGGGAGATTCTAAAGAAAAGTTGTAAAGGTTAGTGGACGAGTTTGGGAGGGTGTGTAAAGGTAGAAAGTTGGAAATGAACATAGATAAGAGTAAGGTGATGAGGGTATCAAACGATTTAAATAAAGAAAAACTGGATATCACATTGGAGAGAGGGATTATGGAAGAAGTAAATGTTTTCAGATATTTGGGAGTTAACATGTCAGCGGATGGGTTTATGAAGTATGAGGTTAACCATAGAATTGATGAAGGAAAAAAGGTGAGTGGTGCGTTGAGGTATCTGTGGAGACAAAAAACATTATCCATGGAGGCAAAGAAGGGAATGTACGAAAGTATAGTGGTACCAACACTCTTATATGGGTGTGAAGCATGGGTTGCAAATGCTGCAGTGAGGAGGCTGGAGGCAGTGGAGATGTCCTGTCTAAGGGCAATGTGTGGTGTAAATATTATGCAGAAAATTCGGAATGTGGAAATTAGGAGGTGTGGAGTAACTAAAAGTATTTGTCAAGAGGGCTAAAGAGGGGTTGTTGAGGTGGTTTGGTCATTTAGAGAGAATGGATCAAAGTAGAATGACTTGGAGAGCGTATAAATCTGTAGGGGAAGGAAGGCAGGGTAGGGGTCGTCCTAGAAAAGGTTGGAGGGAGGGGGTAAAGGAGGTTTTGTGGGCGAGGGGCTTGGACTTCCAGCAAGCATGTGTGAGCTTGTTAGATAGGAGTGAATGGAGACGAATGGTTTTTGGGACATGACGAGCTGTTGGAGTGTGAACAGGGTAACATTTTGTGAAGGGATTCAGGGAAACCAGTTAATTGATTTAGTTGGACTTGAGTTCTGGAAATGGGAAGTACAGTGGTCCCTCGGTTTTCGCCGAAAATTTGTTTCAGAATGCTGCTCAAGTGCCATTACCGAACGAATTTACTTCCTTTAGAAATAATGTCACGTAGGTTAGTCTATTTCAGACCCCCAAAAATACACTTGCAACAGCACTTACGAAAATACACTTACATAAATGTTCGAGTTTGGAGATGCACGAAAACCGAGGGACCACTTTACAATGCCTACACTTTAAAGGAGGGGTCTGGGATAGTGACAGCTGGGAGGGACTATTCTCAGCTGTCGTATCTGAGCGCCTCTGCAAAGACAGTGATTGGTATGTAAGAGTATGGTGAAAGTGTTGAATGATGATGAAAGTATTTTCTTTTTGGGGATTTTCTTTCTTTTTGGGTCACCCTGCCTCGGTGGGAGATGGCCGACTTGTTGAAAAAAAAAAAAAAATCATTAAACAAAACTGTTGGATTACAAGATTTATTAATGTGAAACTTGGGGATATGGAGTGATTGTTCTTCAATAATGCATCTAGTCAGGAAGAAAGAATTAATATTTTTTCACTTCCCTTACACTTTTTTCTTTCAACAAACAAGGGTTACTAGCCCCTTATAACACGCATAGCTTACGGAGGAAGAATTCTATTCCACTTCCTCATGGAGATAAGAGGAAATAAACAAGAACAAGAACTAGTAAGAAAATATAAGAAAACCCAGAGAGGTGTGCATATGTATATGCTTGTACATGCATGTGTAGTGTGACCTAAGTTTAAGGCAGTAGCAGCAAGACATACCTGAAATCTTGCGTGTTTTCTTCTTCTTTCAACAAATCGGCCGTATCCCACCAAAGCAGGGTGACCCATAAAGAAAACCAAAGTTTCTCTTTTTAACTTTAGTAATGTATACAGGAGAAGGGGTCACTAGCCCCTTGCTCCTGGCATTTTAGTCGCCTCTCACAACACGCATGGCTTACGGAGGAAGAATTTTGTTCCACTTCCCCATGGAGATAAGAGGAAACAAGGACAAGAACTAATAAGAAAAATAGAAGAAAACCTAGAAGGGTGTGTATATATATGCTTGTACATGCATGTGTAGTGTGACCTAAGTGTAAGTAGAAGTAGCAAGACATACATGAAATCTTACATGTTTATGAGACAGAAAAAAAGACACCAGCAATCCTACCATCATGTGAAACAATTACAGGCTTCCGTTTTACACTTACTTGGCAGGACGGTAGTACAGTAGTCCCTCGGTTTTCGTGCATCTCCAAACTCGAACATTTATGTAAGTGTATGTTCGTAAGTGCTGTTGCAAGTGTATTTTTGGGGGTCTGAAATAGACTAACCTACGTGACATTATTTCTTAAGGAAGTAAATTCGTTCGGTAATGGCACTTGAGCAGCATTCTGGAACGAATTTTCGGCGAAAACCGAGGGACCACTGTACCTCCCAGAGTGGTTGCTGTCCATCAACCTACTACCTAGGTTTCCTTACACTCCTAATGCATAATAACAATCATTAAATTTGATTTAAATATTGTCTGGATTGTGTGTAACTCTACTGACAATTAATAGGGATTAACTAGTACAGCATGTATGTTAGAAAACTAGAGAAAGAATTTATCTTTTTTAACTACCCCATTATAAGTGTCAGTGGTGGTGCTCTGTCTGTACAGTAATATTCCTAATATTACTGTACTGTAGTAGCCAATGATCCTCCAATACTTTGCCATAGTTTAATTGCATTTGTTTATTAACTATGTTGCATGTTAGATATGAAGAAAACGTTTCAACATCATGTCTAACCTTTTGTACTTGAAATTTTGGGAATCACCAGCTGTTGTGTAGGAAGGGACACCCAAGCCTGGGTTTTTGTAGGCTTTTCAGACTCATCTTGTAAGTGGTGTTGCGGACATTCGTGGGCATATGTTTGTTCACATTCCCCACACCCTACAATAAACGTAACAGCACAAATCTCACTTAATGGTTGAAATTATCATTGATACACATATCTGAGTTTTTTTTAAGGTCACCTTTCAACATTTAGAAAAGAATTACTAACTAAATTATTTCCATAAACTTTATTCATAAAATTAAAAAAAAAAAAAAAAAAAGCATTTTTTGTGGATTTTCATATTTCTTTGTTTGATGAATACATTTCCCTCTCCAACTAATCGATGCACTTAATGAAAAGCAGTACTCTTTTGCTAAACAGAAGGCAAGAGGTACTATATCAGGAAATTAGCTTTTCATTAGTACATGATTAAATATGTGGCTGGGTGGGTAAACATGTGGTTTTGCTTGTGGGTAGCTGAAAGCAGGAGAGTCCTAATGATTTATAGTTCTAAAGAACATACTTTCTAACCCAGGGTGTTTGAGAAACAGATTTTCACTCACACAAGAATTAACATTTCAGAAATATGACTAGTTATTAATTAAAGTTCAACATTCGAACACACTGTATGTATACATATTTTCATGTTCAAGCTATCTTCTGCCAAAATATTTCTCTTTGCTTTTTTAGGCCACATTGCAATGTTTATAATACACTTAGCAAGATGAGGATTTAGACTCACAAAAATCTGCTCCAATGAATCCTGCTTCTACTTCTTGGCCAGTGGCAGAAGAATTGACTTCATTCTCACCTCTGCCATTAGGTTCGTCATTTGCAAGACCTTTTGTGGTGTCCTTCACTCTTGCTGATTGCACACTCTATGAAATAAACTTATTACCATACGTCTCTCATGGTATTTTCTTATTAAATACTGTACAAGCTATTCTAACCAACCATGTACTCAATTTTGGGAAAATATTAGAAATATCAGCTAAATAATATCACTGTTTATTTTAATACTGTACTGTGCTTTTCAGTCACATTAATCAATATAGGACAGAGTAAAGATTTTCTATGTTAAAAAACTTAATTATGACAAAAAATAATTTGTATATACGTAGTATATTTATTTTATTCACTTGCACACTCCCTTCACATAATCAAACACTCCTTTTGGCACCTCTATACACTCCATCAGGTCTTTTTCCTAATTGATTCAAGATGCAACAAACAGTAACTTACCCACAGTGTACTGTAGGTTTACTTCCCAGGTGCCTGTACAAAAACCTTTATCTGATGGCTTACGTCATCCCCATTCAAAACCTTTCTAGATATACATATTTGCTAATTTCAAAACTACAGTACATAATACAGTGGAACCTCGGTACTCGAACAGCTCTGTACTCGAATAATTCGGTACTCAAACGCCTTGTTAGGTAAAAAAAATCGCTTGGTAGTCGACCGTTTGCTCAACACTTGACCAAACAAACACAACCTACCAGAACATGTGCATCAGTCTTCCTCGCAGCTGTCACTCAGTCCAACACTCCACTGAACTTCACTGTAAACTAATTCGTGTTTCTTTGCATTTTTTTTATATTACAGTGGACCCCCGAGTAACGAACACCCCGGAAATCGTACAATTATGTAAGTATAATATTGTAAGTGCTTGTGGAAGTGTATTTTTGGGGGTCTGAAATAGACTAACCTACGTGACATTATTCCTTAAGGGAGTAAATTCGTTCGGTAATGGCACTTGAGCAGGCTTCTGGAATGAAGTTTTTACATTACTCGGGGGTCCACTGTATTTGTATAAATAAATCACCATGGGCCTAAGAAGATTAGTGATAACAAAAAATGGTATATGTGAAAAGCATATGTGAAAGCATATTAGACCCACCAGCTGATGTGTATTGGATGCGTTACGTGATTTGTTTACTCTTGAACATCAGCAAAAATCAAACATTTCCGCTACTTTGAGCTCAATTTCAAGGTACAAAAATACACCGCAAAGTCGCTGTAAGAGTATTTTTTGGGGGTCTGAAATGTATTAATCAAATTTACATTATTCCTTATGGGAAAAATTCATTCGGTACTCAAACAGATCGCCACTCGAACAGCCTTCTGGAATGAGTACCAAGGTTCCACTGTACATACAGTTTCTCACTACAGTTAAATATGCTAAGTACTAACCTGTAAAGCTAATGGTCTAAGGCTTGGAACAATATTACTGGCTTCACCTTGCTCTATCTGTTTTTCTGTCAGAGAAAAATATAAAAATTAAAGAAATACTTTTGTAATAAGATTTTCATATAAATTATTAATAGGTAATCAGAACAAACTAGAGCACTGCCACTCAACTGGTTAATCATTTGCTCCTTTAGAAAATCTTCTTTCAACAAATCGGCCGTTTCTCACCAAGGCGGGGTTGCCCAAAGAGAAAAACAAAAGTTTCTCTTTTTAACTTTAGTAATGTATACAGGAGAAGGGGTTACTAGCCCCTTGCTCCCGGCATGGCTTACGGAGGAAGAATTCTGTTCCACTTCCCCATGTAGATAAGAGGAAATAAGAGCAAGAACTAGTAAGAAAAATGAGGAAAACCCAGAGGGGTGTGTATATATATGCTTGTACATGAATGTGTAGTGTGACCTAAGTGTAAGTAGAAGTAACAAGATATACCTGAAATCTTGCATGTTTATGAGACAGAAAAAAAGACACCAGCAATCCTACCATCATGTAAAACAATTACAGGCTTCCGTTTTACACTTACTTGGCAGAACGGTAGTACCTCCCTGGGCAGTTGCTGTCTACCAACCTACTACGTAGGCCTTTAGAAAATATATACAGTGGACCCCCGAGTTACGAGCACCTCGGAAATCATACAATTATATAAGTGTAATATTGTAAGTGCTTTTGTAAGTGTATTTTTGGGGGTCTGAAATGGACTAACCTACTTGACATTATTCCTTAAGGGAGAAAATTCGTTCAGTAATGG
The DNA here is from genome assembly GCA_009830355.1 of Cherax destructor. Lineage (NCBI taxonomy): Eukaryota > Metazoa > Arthropoda > Malacostraca > Decapoda > Parastacidae > Cherax > Cherax destructor. The sequence goes on along the minus strand of WNWK01007603.1, from coordinate 21,475 downwards.
GACTTGAGCAGCCTTCTGGAATGAATTATGCTCGTAACTCGGGGGTCCACTGTATTTTTATTTCAAAGGCCATCTCTTGCCAAGGCATGGTGACCCAAAGAAGAAGAAAACACATTCACCACCATTCATTCAATCACTGTCTTTCCAAAAATGTGCTGACATCACAATTCATATTACCTTCCAACTGCAACATTTCCACCCTCCTTTAGAGTGAAGGCACTGCCCTTCCTACCCCCCAGGACTCGAGTCTAGCTAACTAGTTTTCCTGAATTCCTTCAAAAATATTACCTTGCTTCCACTCCAACAGAAGGATTTCAGAGAAACATGGAGGACTCAGAAAAGTAATGGATGTGCAGACCAAGTGTTTACACTGAAGAAACTTTTTGTTGCATTTATGGATTTAGCTGGCCACTACAGGTGTCACTACCTCCTGGCTGCATAAGCCCATCATACTTATTCTTAAAGTCATGTATGGATTCTGTTCCTACCATTTCGTTGTCCTGGTTATTCTGCTTCTTAACCACTCATAAGGCTAAAGAAGTATTTCCTAACATCTCTGTGGCTCATAAAGGATCCCAATGGAAATAAGTCACTGTCTGACTTTTTTGGGTTATCCTAGGTTCTCTACACATATGCTGCTATGTATGATAATGTATGTAAATGTATTTGTGTATACGTACCTGAATAAACTTACTTACTTACTAATCTGTGTTTTTAACTTCCAGCTGTTACCTCGTGTACCTGAGACGCCAGATTCACTCTCTTCTAGCCTCTTGGGCCCTATCATACCTATTCTTAAAACTATGTATGGAGCCTGCCTCCACCACTTCATTGAGGTCATTCCACTTTCCGACCATCCTGAGACTTATTTGTGTTTTTAACTTCCAGCTGTACCCCTAAGCACCTATTTCCCACCTCTCAAAGAGCCTGTTCCTGTCTACCCTATCAATTTCTCCACGTATTTTACATAGTTACAGTGGACCCTCGGAACTCGAACACTCCCAACTCGCCCTATTATGTAAGTTTATTATTGTAAGTGCTTTTATAGGTGTATTTTTGGGGGTCTGAAACGGACTAATCTAATTTACATCATTCCTTGTGGGAATAAATTTGTTTGGTAACAGCACTTGAACAGCATTCTGGAATGAAGAATGTTCGATTTCCGGGGTCCACTGTATCATGTTTTCTCTTGTTCTTCTGTTCTCCAGGATCATGGGATTCAATTCCTTCAGCCTCTCATCATTGCTCATACCCTTAGCTCTGAAAATAGTCTTGTTACATATTTCTGCACTATCACCAGTTTCTTAACATGCTTCTTCAAGTGTGGGTTCCATACTGGTGTTGCATACTTCAAAAATGGACCTGAAATACAATATGTTGTATAAAGCACCCAGAATGATTCTTTGTTGAGATTCCTGAAGGCCACTCTCATATTTGTCAGGCGAGCATTGGCTACAGAGGTTATTCGGTTAATGTGAGCCTCTGGAGATATGGTATGCACTATGCTTACTCCCAGGTCCTTGTGTTTGGATAAGGTCTGCACCCTCTGTCCCCTGAGTCTATATTCTGTGTACAGTCTTCTGTATGAATGAATGAATGAATGAATGAATGTATGAATGAATGAATGTATGTATGTATGTATGTATGAACGTATGTATGTATGAATGTATGTACTCACCTATTTGTGGTTGCAGGGGTCAAGACTCAGCTCCTGGCCCTGCCTCTTCACTGATCGCTACTAGGTCCTCTCTCTCCCTGCTCCATGAGCTTTATCATACCTCGTCTTAAAGCTATATATTGTTCTTGCCTCCACTACCTCACTTGCCAGACTATTCCACTTCCTGACAACTCTATGACTGAAGGAATACTTCCTAACATCCCTGTGACTCATCTGATTCTTCAACTTCCAACTGTGACCCCTTGTTTCTGTGTTCCATTTCTGGAACATCCTGTCTCTGTCCACCTTATCTATTCCTCACAGTATTTTGTATGTCGTTATCACGTCTCCCCTAACCCTCCTGTCCTCCAGTGTCGTCAGGCCGATTTTCCTTAACCTTCCTTCGTAGGACATTCCCCTTAGCTCTGGAACTATCCTTCTTGCAAACCTTTGCACTTTCTCTAATTTCTTGACGTGCTTGACAAGGTGTGGGTTCCAAACTGGTACTGCATACTCCAGTATAGGCCTGACATATACGGTGTACAGTGTCTTCAATGATTCCTTACTGAGGTATCAGAACGCAATTCTCAGGTTTGCCAGGCGCCCATATGCTGCAGCAGTTATCTGGTTGATGTGTGCTTCCAGAGATGTGCTCGGTATTATACTCATCCCAAGATCTTTCTCCTTGAGTGAGGTTTGCAGTCTTTGGCCACCTAGGATATACTCTGTCTGCGGTCTTCTTTGCCCTTCCCCGATCTTCATGACTTTGCATTTGGCGGTGTTAAATTCGAGTAGCCAGTTGCTGGACCACGTGTCCAGGTCTCTTTGTAGTCCTGCCTGATCCTCATCTGATTTAATTCTCCTCATTAGCTTCACATCATCTGCAAACAGACACACTTCCGAGTCTATCCCTTCCGTCATGTCATTCACATATACCAAAAACAGCACTGGTCTTAGGACTGACCCCTGTGGAACCCCGCTCATCACAGGCGCCCATTGTGATACGTACCTCATCTCGTACCATGACTCGTTGCCTCCCTGTCAGGTATCCATTGCAGTGCCCTTCCTGTTAATACGTGCCTGATCCTCTAGCTTCTGCACTAATCTCTTGTGAGGAACTGTGTCGAAGGCCTTCTTGCAGTCCAAGAAAATGCAATCAACCCACCCCTCTCTCTCATGTCTTACTTCTGTTACCTTGTCATAAAACTCCAGAAGGTTTGTGACACAGGATTTGCCTTCCATGAATCCGTGCTAGTTGTCATTTATAATCTTGTTCCATTCCAGGTGCTCTACCACTCTCCTCCTGATAATCTTCTCCATGACTTTGCATACTATACACGTCAGTGACACTGGTCTATAGTTCAGTGCCTCGTTTCTGTCTCCTTTCTTAAAAATGGGGACTACATTTACCGTCTTCCATGCCTCAGGTAGTTGCCCAGTTTCAAGGGATGTGTTGAAAATTGTAGTTAGTGGCACACACAGCATCTCTGCTCCCTCTCTAAGGACCCACATGGAGATGTATGTATGTATGAGATGTATGAATGTATGAAGTACATAGGTACACATGTTCATGCATACAGGTGCACATGTGTCCATCACCACTGCCACCATCACCTCTACCTATAATAACATAAGGAAATGTGTCAGCAATACCTGAAATTATGAAATCAAAACTCTGTACAGTGATCTTATGGATATCAATTTCAGGAATGGTCTATATAAAAGAGCAAAGAGCATCTGCACATGTTAACTGCTCTATGAACCTTCACCTAGTAATAGTTGACGAGGGTTTAAAATGTGAATTTGATTTGCTAAGGCATTCTGAAGTTATAAATGAAAACCTTAAATGGTATGAGGAAATTGTACATGACAGATGGATGGAGGGCTCTGACATCATGCTATGAATAATATTTAAGGGCTCACTCAATTCATGAAATTTAAAAAACTACAATTTTTTTTTTTCATTTTTCTATTTGCATTAGTTTTAAAATTCTCAACAATCCTATAAAAAAACATTTGTGTTTTTTAAGTTGGAATTTTTATCAAAGTGGACTAATGATTCCAAATTTTAAAAAAATACTTATTACACTTATAAACTACACACAAACTCAACTGAATGGATACTATCCTGGCCATAAGATGCATCAGCTATTAAATATTGAAGCCATTTAGAAGAGGTAGAGAGACTCATATTTTAATTGTGATGACTAAATGAGAATCAAAATTTCACACAATTTTACTCATTAGTCAAATCTGCATATACCCACTTGAATTTCACTCTCCATCATCACTGAATCAGGATGCTCCTTTTTTTTGAACATCTGAGGCTATGCAACTTAGAGTTTTAGAAGTTATCAGTCATTCCAGGGTGATGGGAATGAATTCATTAACTTGCACATGCCAGTTGTTCCTAGAATTTGGTCCTTATTACCATACACAAAAGTTCAGATTTTAAATCCTATCGAATGAGGAGTTGTCAGGTTATGAGTGAAAGAAAACTGGAAAGATGGAGAAATGAAATAAAAAATAAATTCAGGCAACTACTTAAAGGTCTCCCTTTGGGGACACCTAATAAAGAAAATATGATTCTTTAAGCTAAAAGTTCCACTCAAAAAGTGTTTGCAAGTATCCATCTAAAGATTAAATTTCAATTTTGTTCCTTACCAACTGAGAGGTTGCTGTGCATAGAATGAGAATCTGAAGACACCATCATTAGTAGCGCTCCATCAGTACTGTCATCCCCTCCACCAACCAGAAGAGAAACCTGTATCAAAAATATACTTTCATTATACAATTTCTAATGAAAATGGCACAAACAAACTCAGATGAAGACAATAAAACATTAGGGAGGAAAATACTGTATAATTTAGCCTCAGATTGATGTCCTCTTCAGCATCCTGCAGAGGGCTGCACTGAAAGACCACTGTATACAGTACTGCTTTTACCTTCCATTTTATTTTATCCATATGGGTTTCTTCATGCTATTTGACTTGTGTTGCTTTCACAGAAATGCTTAACTATCGTGTAAAATTACATGAGCAATCTTCATACTATTTCTCATAATTAATGATGTCAATAGTGTTGAAATTCAACCTACAGTCTTAGAAAATTATGAGTATTATACAATTACTGTCTAAAGACATTAAAATCATGTAAATAAAATGAAAAGCAAATTGATAATAGAAGATTTTAACTGACCTGATCAGGCTGAGAGGGCAGCAAGTGCTGCGTCATTGTAGATTGGTGAGAAGGCCCCGGCACAGCAACATCTGTTTCCAACACCCTACTTGGCTCTGAAGATGCAAGGCTCAAACTGAGAGAGCTATTCAAAGAGTCTTCTGTTAACCTTTTAGGATCAAGCAATGACTGGTGACTAGTTGGTAAACTGTCAAAATTTCTTTGGTCAAGTCCTTCATCAACCAAATCATCTTTACCAATAGAGCCAGAGCTCAGAGCATTTTCACTTCCAACTGAACTATCATCATTGAGCTCAAGCACATATGTCTGACTTAACTGATCCAGGTCCTGGCTACCTGCATTACCAGTCAAGCTATCATTATCAATGGTATTAGTTGCACTACTGGAGAGCGACACAAGAGGTTCTAACCTTCTTGATGCACTTCCTAGTCCTCTAGAGTCACTTTCTATTCTTCCTGAAGTGTCTCCTAATTCCCCAGATCCACCTGAATCACTCAAGTGATCTGTATCTGAAGCTGTGCTACAACCAGGCAAACCCGATGTAATATTTAGTAGTGGTAAACTACTGCCAAGAACTGCAGGATTAGTCATACTGTGTGTACTAGAGGTGGAAGGCTGATCTCTAGCTTGATCACCTTGTATGCTAACCTGTCTACTGGTGATCCGAGGTGTGCTGGGTCTTGGGATAGCCAGAGGATCATTAAGATATGGCCCTGGATCAGGGGGTAGTGGAGTGTTAGTGGGAGAACGCTGTTCACTCACCACTCCAGATAAACTGGCATCTAAGGCATTGCTGGAGAAGTGAGAGAGAGAAAGAGAAAGTTGCTCTATAAAACGGTTAGCACTAGCTCTTCCACTTGTGAACATTCCCTGAGGACTGACAAGTAGTGCAACATCTTGACTGTCATCACTGTGTTGCAAACCAACTTCTGATGTCGATATTTCATCTCCATGTCCCATTACTGTTAGCTGCATCTGTTCTGTTGGTACTAGATTATCATCTGAATCATCATCAGATGTCTCCTCTTCTGGGTCCATGATTCCTCGACCACTGGTGGAATCAACAGTTGAATCAAGTATAGCAGCACTGGCCAGACTTGGAGAGACTGGGCTACTGGGACCAGACACATCATTGCCCTGAAATTCTGCAGGTGTTGGAGGTATAGAATCAATATGTCCTGTAGATGATGATACAATACAGTTATCTGTAGGTGTGCTTGGTGATCCTAAAGGAGACACATTGCCCCTGACACTACTGCTGGCTTCACAACCAGATGCAGTGCCATTAAGTGCCTCTGCTTCTCCATCACTGAGCCGAACTAATCTATTTCTAATACCTGATGGACCAGGAGTTGAACTGAGCTGTGGTAAATTTTCTGAAACATCATTACTGTCATCAGCATCACTCTCTGAAGAATCTGATCTCTGATGTCGAGGAAGAACTTGATGGCTAGAGGGTACAGCTTGTAGAATACTTGGACTAGGTTGTGGCATAGCTACAAGGTTACTAGGGCCTGACCGAGAGATAGCCTGAATTCCACTAGAACAAGGTTGAAGTACAGCCTGAAGACCACTTGGACCAGGCTGAGGCATACTCTGTAGACCACTTGGACCAGGTCGAGACATACTCTGAAGACCACTAGGGCTGACTCTTGCCACAGTTTGAAGTCCACTAGAACCTGGTTGAGAGATACCACTGTCTACAATATTACTCAAAGCTAATCTCTTCTGTTTGGCCCATACACTTTCACCCAATGATGGACTTACAGTAACATCATCATCAACATCATCATCGTCGTCATCATCATCATCATCATCAATTACATCAGCTGAAGCCCACCTTGGTTGGGATCGTGATAAAACTGGCGGTGTTGCAAACAGACTGTTAGCAGGTACTAAGCTATTGCTTCTGCTTGCTGACACTCGTCCGACTGAGGAAGGTGGTAATCTGTGTGTGTCAGAGACTGCGAGGCTTTCCGTAGCACTGGATATACTACTGCTTACACCAGCTGGTAGACTAGGAAGGGAACTAGCATTGGACAGATCTTCCATTGGAGAGTCAGGATGTTCCAGTGATGCTTCTATTCCTGCTAAAGGACTGTTGTATGGTGGAGGTGGAGAATATCGAGCTGCTGATGACAGATTGGGGTCTAGAGGACTCACACGACGTTCACACTCTGCACTTGATGAAGGTTGTGGTGATAATCCTCCACTGAACCCCCCACCTAGGCTTAAATATCCCACCTGTTGAATAAACACAATGTTAAGATCATTCATTTAATGAAAATGTCTGAATGAGCCAATTAAAAATTCATATTTTTCACTACATGACTTAAAACTATACTGCATTTCTTTATGTAAAAAATCTAGAAAGTATTTGGACATTTTTTAATACAAAATATTTTCTCAATGAATAGTGTACTCTTGCTATCTCTTCTATTTCAAAGCAGGGAGTACAACAAAACTACTTCAGCCAGTTCCATATGAAGAAGAAAATATACCTATGTTTGGGTAAAGGCCATGAAACTTATTGGCTTATCGTTATCTTTGTTCTCTCACACAATGAATTAATAAATAGATTAATGTCGATGTTAAAAATGTACAAATTTGTGAAAATGCCACATTTAGAAATTTTCCAGATTAAAACAATTAACAAGTAACATTGTGCAGAAATTTATAATTGAAGAATTCAGAACAAGAGAGTAGACCGTAAAGGTAACAAACAAGGAGAATTAAAAAAATAAGAATATAGAAGATAAAAATGAAGAAACATTGCAGTAGGCCTACTGGCCCACTCTAGGCAAGTCCAACTAACACCCAGTCACACCCACCTAAGGATACTAGTACGTATATGGGAGTTAGTCCCAATTTGTTAAAGCATTTCCCTATAGCCTTTCTAACCCTAAATTAGCCCAACTTTAATCCAATGCTGCAAGTCCTGTCTTGGATAGACAAGTTTCAGCACTTTATATATATATATATTCGTATATATACATATATACATATACATATATATATTTTTTAACATGCTGGCCATCTCTCAGCAAGGCAAGGTGACCCAAAAAAGAAACACTTTCACCATCATTTACACTATCACTGTCTTGCCAGAGGTGCCCAGATATGACAGTTTAGATGTCATTCTAAACAACAAATATCCCAAACCCCCCTCCTTTAGAGTGCAGGCATTGTACTTCTCACCTACAGTACAGGACTCAAGTCCAGCTAACCGGTTTCCCTGAATCCCTTCACAAAATATTACCCTGCTCACACACCAACAGCTCGTCAAATCCCAAAAACCACTCGTCTCAACTCATTCCAATCTAACACACTCACACATGCTTGCTGTATGACCAAGCCCCTCCCTAAATCCTATCCTAGGATTACCCCTACCCTTCCCTCCCTCCACTATAGATTTATACACCATCCTAATCATCCTATTGTGCTCCATCCTCTTTAAATGACCAAACCACCTCCAGAACCCCTCCTCAGCCCTCTAAATAATACTTTCAGTAACTCTTATCTTTTATTTATTTCTCTTTTCCACTTGTACAGTTCAGTCAAATACCGCTATGATTCTACATCTTTCCATAGTGTATATTCAGTACATTCAGTCTGTCTTTGTAAGAAAAATTCCTGATATACAACCATTTTATGTTATAACTTAGAATAGATGTCAAGTGAAAGAACCTATAAAGTATCTAAAAGATTTTTACAGCTTTTGATTTATCTTAATTAGCAAGATTGTTCTGTACCATATGTGTGTGGTAATCATTAATGAAATTTAAATTAAGAAGTCACAATTACAAGTACATACTGTATAATCAAGATGAAAAGATACAATAAATCAACATTAAATCTACAGTAACAGTAAGGTCTTTTCTACTCAATAATTAAACCAATTTACCTAAATACTTTTACTTATTTTAAAACAAGAATATATATTTGGTTTGGTATACAGTGAAGTTTATTGTATTGTTTATTTACTGCACTAGGAAAAAAAATTGTGAACAAGTATCAAAACATTTTGATACTTGTTCACTCCAATATAAATGGAACAAATATGAAATGAGTTACAGTTCTACTGATATACCTTTGATGAGTTTCAAGAGTCTTACTCCTCTTGAAGCCCAGCCATGGGCCAGGCTCATTGTATAAAAGTTACAGAACTAAGAGAAACAGACTTATTAACAATGCTTTTCAAATCAATGCCATCGAAGTACAAGAAAATGTAAAATATTTACAAAAGCACTAACCTGTTGCTGAAGCCGCCTGTGATTCCACAGTTCCCCATCATCTATGTCGACGGAGTCAGTCTCCTGTGATAACTGCCGTCCTACAGATGAAGGAATGGCAGTGTCTTGGTGAGTATTGCCTGCCATAGCTGCTCAAATTGCCAAACATATCTGTAGGATGAATGACATTTTAAATATACAGTACATCTTAAATTAATAAACTTTTAATTGTATTTAAACATTGTATTCTCTCTGTATTTAAATGTTTGGAAGTTGATATTTGCAGATGGGTTTGAGACAAGGTGACTTACAGTAGGTGGAATGCTGAGATGGAAAGGAAGATATTTATCAGTGAAGGCAAAAAAGACACTGTGCAGAACATGTGTATACCGATTCCAACATTTAAGATAAGATACTTTATTTCAGCATGATACAATGTTTGTACAAAGATGAATTACATTTAGGTGTGCATGCAGAAAGCCCCTTAATATGCAGAGCATTTTGGGCAAACTTTTATACAAGTGTGAGAAATAATATTTTCAAGTCACTGAGAGAAGGCTGGAGGCAGTAGACATGTCATGTTTGAGATCAATGTGTGGTGTGAATATAGCATTATGCATAGAATAAGTAGCATATAAATTATTAGAGAATGTGGTGAAAGGTATAACCCCTTGAGGGGGGTTTATATTTGAGTTTAGTGTTCTATGTATGTAATAGGCACAGTAAAAAGTATGGATGTCTTGTACGGTGAGTAAGTTTAGACTTTTGAATATTGGTGGAGTATGTTGTCTGGAGTGGGAATTTGTTACCATTCTGACTGCAGCCTTTTGCTGGGTTATTAATGGTCTGAGATGATTTATTGTTGTTGAGCCCCATGCACAGATTCCATAGGTGAAGTAGGGGTAAATGAGTGAGTGATACAAGGCAAGGAGGGCTGGTTATAGAATAGTACGATATCTTTGATAGTATTCTACGGTCTTGGAAACTTTCTTGAAAATTTGTTGTACATATATGTGTCTGAAATTTGAGGCCACTGTCAAGGTGGATTCCTAAGAATTTTCCCTCTGTGAGTTTTGTGACAGGTGATCCGTTTATCATTATGTTAAGTGGAACATTTGTAGCTCTGGTCCCAAACTGAATGAAATAGGTTTTGTCAATATTGAGAGTAAGCTGTTAGTCATCATCCAGGTAGATATTTTCTGTAATTCAGCATTTACAGTGTTGGCAAGTATGACTGGGGGCTTGGGTGAGAGAAGACGTATGTAGTGTCATCTGCAAATAGTATGGGTTTGAGCAGTTGAGATGCATTTGGTAGGTCGTTTATGTAAATGAGAAAGAGAAGTGTACAGTGCAGTATATAAATTACTTATACAGTGTATGCTATATAAATTTAAGACTGATATGCATATCTGAATGAAACAAAATGGTGACTTCACTGGATTTAAATTATTTTCAAAAAAGTGCAGGAGCATTCAAGGTCAGGCAGTCATTAAATGCCAATTTTATTTGATATTAATAATGGATTAACATTGATAGTGTACAAATTTCAAACATGTTGTAATTCTTTTTAAATGATGCATGATTTACCTAATTAAAAACTAAGAACTTACATTAACAATTATTATTATATTATTTTTATTATGGGGAAGTGCTCAGTTCATAGGAGTCATATAAAACCTGAGGAATAAGAGGCAATGAGTTTCAATCCAAGGAAGGAATTGGATAAGTCCAATCCTTGGATCAAGAACCTCTTACTAGCATCAAAGAGGGGATTAAGCTGATAAATGATAAGCATTCATATAAATGATATAAACCTAAACATAGTATTTTGAAGGCATTGTAAAATTTGCAAATGTGAGCATCAATGCAGGTGGACACCTTGAAGTATCAATTACAACCCAGACATGCAATTGTCGATGAATGCTCATCCTACCCAGCAGCACCATAATGGAAATGAATATTAACTTGCTTGACTGGGGTATCCTAGGTGAATATCTTAAATTATTAACATAGATTGCTTATAATAAAATACCTAGTGCAGCCATAATAGACATGTAAATGCAGTTTTATCAAATGTTTGTCTTAGTTCAATACACAAGCTTATGTGCAAATAAACCCATTTTTTAAATCAAGAAAGAATTAAACACATAGGTGTCATACAGCGCCAGGGAAATTGGAGACAATTAGGCTTCATCCAAGGAAGAGGGAGAATAAATCCATTTCCTTAGTTCAAGGGATAGGGATAGCCCGTCAGGTTACCCTAAGTTAGATCTCCTTAAGTTAGAAGCAGTTTATAAGAATAACAATTATTTTCTCCTTGGAACCACTGTACAAATTTAGGTAATTATGGAGACTCTGTGTTTATGTTTGGCGACAAACATATTGTCATGGAGTCATGGTACTGTCATGGTTGTCATGAACTATCATGGTACTGTCATGGTAGTCATGAACTGTCATGGTACTGTCATGGTAGTCATGAACTGTCATGGTAGTCATGAACTGTCATGGTAGTCATGAACTGTCATGATACTGTCATGGTAGTCATGAACTGTCATGGTAGTCATGAACTGCCATGGTACTGTCATGAACTGTCATGGTAGTTATGAACTGTCATGGTAGTCATGAACTGTCATGGTAGTCATGAACTGTCATGGTAGTCATGAACTGTCATGGTAGTCATGAACTCTCATGGTAGTCATGAACTCTCATGGTACTGTCATGGTAGTCATGAACTGTCATGGTAGTCATGAACTGTCATGGTAGTCATGAACTGTCATGGTAGTCATGAACTGTCATGGTAGTCATGAACTGTCATGGTACTGTCATGGTAGTCATGAACTGTCATGGTACTGTCATGGTAGTCATGAACTGTCATGGTACTGTCATGGTAGTCATGAACTGTCATGGTACTGTCATGGTAGTCATGAACTGTCATGGACATTGTTGTGTGGTTCACATTAACGTCACTAAACCTAATAATTATTATTATAATCAAAGGAAGCGCTAAACCACAAGGGTCATACAGCGCAGCACTTAACCTAATAAAACCCAGCTTTACTTCACCAGTGGTAGACATGGGACTGGTGTGCCTTTACATTCAATTCGTCTTTGTTACCCTCACTGTAATTGGCCAGCAGTTAATTACAATCATAAGCGCTAAACCTACAAGGGTCATACAGCGAGCAGTGTTAGTACTGACATTTAATTGGTCCTCACCTGCTTCACCTCCCAAAATAAATGCATTATTTTGCCTAATCTCTTCTAAAATAATTTCAACGAGAAATAATTTGTGCCGGGAAATGGACAGCAGTACCAAAAATTAATGTTATTTTTCAGGACTGATCTTCATAGTAAACGGATAAAAATTCTATCGACATTACAGTAAAACTCTCCGCCATGATATTTTTGACGATAGAAGTCACTGTGGGGATGACACGGGTGTCATAGTGCCAGGAAGAGGAGGATGAAGGATGAGAGGAGGAGGAGGTGACATCCATCCATAACCATAGTCAGAAATTAACTGCCCAGACACAGGTATTTGGGTCAAGTCCATTTTGCCCTCGTCGGGGGGGACACCCTTCATCCCGGGGTAGCCATTTTGGACTATTATCGCTAAATTCTGCATGGTTGCACCAGAATGGCGTGCGGCGAAGCTCCCGCGGGGATGCAGCGTCTAGCTAAAGTATACTCACAGGCACAGCAAACCGTTGTGATGTTCCTCAATTGTGTTGGAAATAAACCAAGTTTACTTTCTCCCCTTTTTCGCAAGGTTGGACCGGTCTGACGTCACAAGAGTACTGGAACTTTGATCTTCTCACAACTATATCCATTTATTACATATTGCACCACATTTATAATAATAAATTTCATATACAGCTATTTCCTACGAGCTGTAAATACTATTCATTTTACCTATTTGGATATCAAAAGTCGCTACACTCCTTGGCGCTGTGTATTACTTTTCCTTTCGTCAGTTCAATTTAAAGTCTTTAAAAAGTTACGTGTAATTATATTTTTATATTAAAGATAACAAAAGTATTATCGTGAAAAGACAAAACAAAAGACCTTATTTTGATATATTAATATTATATATTTAAAAAATGCCTCATTCTCTTCTCTAACGTTGATAAATATGTGTAAACAATAATATATCACTTTCACCAACACATATCTTTTACAAAATGTTTATCTTTCTATTTTGTAAAAACCTAAATGTTTACTGTTATCTGAAACGTGATTTATACTATGTCAGTGGTTTTATATACCGAGAAGTACGTTAATAAAACACAATATGCGGTTCATGGCGTTTTCATTGAGAAGACGTTTCGTGCCTCAGAGACGTTTCGCCCCCCGGGGAACGCCTCAACGTCTCAATAAAATACAATAAACCACACGTTGTGTTTTATTAACGTGAATGATATTGTTTTCTTCAGTGTTACAGTTACCTGAGCTATTTTATATTTATGATTGAAGGTATACTGAAATTTGATGGTATACTGAAGGTAGTGTATACTGAAAGATGGCATACTGAAGGTGGATGGTATACTGAAGGTAGATGGTATACTGAAGGTAGATGGTATACTGAAGGTAGATGATATACCGAAGGTAGATGATATACCGAAGGTAGATGATATACCGAAGGTAGATGATATACCTAAGGTAGATGATACACCGAAGGTAGATGATATTCCGAAGGTAGATGGCATACTGAAGGTAGATGGCATACCGAAGGTAGATGGTATACTGAATGAAGGTAGATGGTATACTGAATGTAGATGGTATACTGAATGAAGGTAGATGGTATACTGAATGAAGGTAGATGGTATACTGAATGAAGGTAGATGGTATACTGAATGAAGGTAGATGGTATACTGAATGAAGGTAGATGGTATACTGAATGAAGGTAGATGGTATACTGAATGTAGATGGTATACTGAATGAAGGTAGATGGTATACTGAATGAAGGTAGATGGTATACTGAATGAAGGTAGATGGTATACTGAATGAAGGTAGATGGTATACTGAATGAAGGTAGATGGTATACTGAATGAAGGTAGATGGTATACTGAATGAGGTAGATGGTATACTGAATGAAGGTAGGTGGTATACTGAATGAAGGTAGATGGTATACTGAATGAAGGTAGATGGTATACTGAATGGTATTCTGAAGGTAATGGTATTCTGAAGGTAATGGTATACTGAAGGTAATGGTATACTGAAGGTAATGGTATACTGAAGGTAGATAGTATACTGAAGGTAGATAGTATACTGAAGGTAGATAGTATACTGAAGGTAGATAGTATACTGAAGGTAGATGATATACTGAAGGTAGATGATATACTGAAGGTAGATGATATACTGAAGGTAGATGATATACTAAGGTAGATGATATACTGAAGGTAGATGATATACTGAAGGTAGATGATATACTGAAGGTAGATGATATACTGAAGGTAGATGATATACTGAAGGTAGATGACATACTGAAGGTAGATGACATACTGAAGGTAGATGATATACTGAAGGTAGATGATATACTGAAGGTAGATGATATACTGAAGGTAGATGACATACTGAAGGTAGATGATATACTGAAGGTAGATGGCATACTGTTTTAGAATCCCTTGTCAGGGTTTTCATCTTCATTGGGAAAGGATGGAATAGCATTTTAGGATCCTTTAATGATCAAGCCTTGGGTCATGCGATTTTTCTTGACCCAAAAGCAGCAATCTTTGTAACTAGATAATGATCATCATCAAGAACTGTGTTTGTGTTTAGTATGTTGGAGGGAGAAATAATTATGACTTGGATGGGAGGAGAAATGTTATAGAGGATGCGGAGGACGACCCATGGTGCGAGGATAGTTTCAAAACTGTGTGGGGAGGTAACTTAGTGTTGAGGATATAATCAGAATTAAGCGCTAAACCCACCAGGGTCATACAGTGCTGCACAAGGTGAGGAAGAAATAGTATTTATTATAATCGCTAAACCTACCTGGAGGAGGAGGTAAGTAGGAAGATGTTTCTGGGGAAGCATTAAACCTGTAGGGGGCCACACAACGCCTCAAGAATGCCAGATAATCAGGTTTGATATTATCATAACTAAGTGCTAAACCCACAAGAGTAATACAGCGCTGCTTCAGGTTTAATAAGAAAGGAATGGCAGTTCTTTTAACTTCTTGAATCCAGATCCTATCAAGGCACTCGATGAAGGGTGACGAGGTGCTAATAATGGTATAATTTCTGCATCTGGCGTCTCTGCTGTGCAGGGTTTGGAGAGTTCTGCCATGGGTTATTATTATTTTAATTATGGGGAAGCGCTAAACCCGTAGGATTATACAGCGCATGTGGAGGGAGGATGGAAGGTATTCAGGCTCAATTCAGGGAACCGGAGTACAGATCCAATTCCCTAGATCAAGAGCCCCTCACCAGTGTCAAGGAACCTCCCTTGAGGGGTCTGCCATGGGTTGAGTGTTAACTTCTCTTCCCTCTGTAGTCCCACTCGCTTTTTGTATTGTGAAATGGGCTATATCATGAAGAGCGCTAAACTCCTAGGGATTATACAGCGTCTGTGGGGGCGGAAGGCTTTCAGGCTTAATTCAGGGAATTGGAGCACAAATCAAATTCCCTAGATCAAGAGCCCCTCACGAGCATAAAGGAACCTCTCTTCAGGGCGGTATAAAACAGACCCTGTTTTAAATACTTCGTACTCTGGCATAGCCGCTGATATTCTTTCTGCCTCGTGAACATGAAAGATGGCAAATCTTACAAACCTCTATTCACATTTAAAATACACTTATCTTTACTTTCCAGTGTGTATGTCCATTGTTCTTTTACCTATATTATTTCCCGTCCCCTGTAATATTATAAACCCATAAGGGTCACTCAGCCTTTTTCCCTTTAGCTATGCATGCCGTAGTCGATTCAAATGCCTAGGACGAGGGGCTGTCTACTTTTTCTGATCACTTATTAAAAGGACAAAGAAGGAAATACTGTTTTCTTTTGATATATTTTATACCAGTTACGGTGTAGGAGCAGCTGACACCCTCTTAAACTGATTATTCTCGCTTATTAACTCGCTCATTACTGACTCATATTATATATTCTTTTACTGAAATCTATAAAATATTTTTTTACCACTGATTGAAGACATGAATTTAATTTCATATATAATGTTACTGTTAAGTATAGACCCTCGGCTGTGAAGGAAAGGCACACGTTCCAAGTCGATGTTTTATTGGAAGTTTTTTTTTTTTAACTGTGTATAGTATTCATCAAATCATGCCTTTATACAGCTTTACACAGCAGCACGTTGTCCCAATAAAAATTTGCACTGAAACATGACTTTCCTTCAACATTATCAACAGTACTACATTAAGATCCATTCTTGGGCAGCTCTTTCTTTCTGTCTTAGATGTAATTATTAAACAATGCCTCGAAGTGTTCTTGGTGGCCTGAGGATGGCTTGGGGTTACCAGACTCAAGGATGAACTTCTCACACTCCTCCAGGGTAGCTGCTCTTGATGCTATCTTTGCACCCGTCCCTAAGCCCCATGACAAATATCGATCCTGGGGACACAAAACATTATATATATATATATATATATATTATTTTGCTTTACATGAGTAAATAAACATAATATAGTTTGGATAAATTAATTTATATTGCGTCAATTTTTAGCAAGTTACTAGGAAAGTTTTGGTTTAAAATAAAATTTAGTTTACCGATTTAGTCTGGGGAGGCAGCAACTCTGTCCCCGCGGCCTGGTTACAGACCGGGCCGCGGGGGCGTTGATCCCCGAAACCCTCTTCAAGTATACTCTAGGTGATATTTAATCAACAGAACCAAATGGTATACCATTTTTCAAGTGCGACTTACATTGAGGGACTTCTTCAAGATGCCATCAGAAATGATCTTTGCAGCGTTTTTAAGACCTCGTGCAAAGGTGTCCATAGCAGCAATGTGGGCGATGAAGAGGTCCTTCGGTTCTGTGGACTCACGACGAACCTTGGCGTCAAAGTTGAGGCCGCCGGGAGCAACACCACCCTGCATGCCAGGACACTGTTAATGTTTGTGGATGCTCGATCCCCTGTTCGCTGATCAGCAGTCAAGTTACCCCAATGTAGAATAAAACAGCTATACTGTATTGATCACGCTGTTCATATTTGTTAGTCTGCCCATGTATTCCATATGAAATCCAATTTCTTTTGAATTCAAAACGCATCACACTTTAACCTTCACATTTACTCACATTGTAATTAAGACTGGGGTTCTTAAATATTTACGGTAAGACAATGGAAGAGCATAACAAGGTCTAACCTACCTGCTCCACCACTGTCTTCATGACCATGGTACAGCTGCGAATGTCCATTGGGAATTGGTCAGTGTCCCATCCCAGGTCTGGAGAGCCAGTGTTGGCATCAATGCTGCCAAGCATGCCATACCTGAAACAAATTAAAGATTTTTGTTAATGGTACCGTAAATCATCGCCCCCACGGCCCACTCTCGTACCAGGACTCATATATAAAAAAGAAAATATCAGAAGACTGAAAACTATTAAGAAAAAAATGCATACTAAACAAAAGTAAAAATTCATAAGGTTTACCTGCCGTCTTAAGTGTTCATGAGCAGTGCATATTCACCGAGATGTGTGTATCTCAGTGTATATACATTGACAAATGTACCTCTCGGCGCCTGTGCACTGAGAGGTGTGCATCTCTCAGTGCATATGCAGGGATACCTCTCATATCCGAACTATATGGGCCGAAATCGGATACGTGAGGGGGGAAAAAATGCGCATCCGTACCGTCACATCGCCATCGGCGACGACGTTGTAGGATTAAAAAACGAGTCCAACGTCGTCTGGCTGTGGGACCAGACACTCTGGGCTCGAATAACAGCCTCCCGGATTTCTGCAGCCATTTTAAGTTGGGCGCCACGAACCATCATACCACTACCACGTTGTTGTATGTACCACTTCATCACGCACTGATCCAGTTCCAAGCTCTGTGGCTTCACCATCACTTTTCTTTCGGCACTTTTTCCAGTTTTTGACGCAGCAGAAAACATCCGAACGGCTGTTCGGATGTTTCGGTAATAATTTTAGAATTTTGCCCTTTCTCAGGGCCTGTTCGGATATTGGCGAGGTTCGGACATTGCGAGGTATCACTGTATACTGAGAATGAACTTTAATCCATATTTAGTCAATAATATATTGTTGATTGTTAGTGTACAGATCCACTGTTGTCTTAATGACCCATAAGCCAACTAATAGACATGTATTGACTTACGCTGATGCGAAGATAATATCATGTTCATAAGGATGACCAGCTAGAGTGGTGTGGTTGGGCTCTATGTTGAGCTTGAAGTGTTGGGTGAGACCGTACTGGTGCAGGAAGGACATTACTGTCTGAGCGTCATAGTCGTACTGGTGACGGGAAGGCTCCTTCGGTTTAGGCTCAATCAGCAGCTGACCTTTGAAGCCAATCTTCTCCTTGTAGGCTAAAAAGAAATATAGTTGAAGATAAGGGGCTTTATATATATATATATATATATATATATATATATATATATATATATATATATATATATATATATATATATATATATATATATATATATATATATATATATATATATATAAAGAACAAAGAAACAAAAAGTGCAGTAACACTAATAATATATCTTTATTTACTACAAGTACATGTACATGGTATACAGGCCTAGCTGACATCAATGACATACTACTATATAGAAAGCCGCTTGTTATGCTGAGCATTTCGGGCAAATTAGGTCAGTGTCCCAGGATGTGACCCACACCAGTCGACTAACACCCAGGTACCCATTTTACTGATGAGTGAACATAGACAACAGGTGTAAAGAAACACGCACAATGTTTCTACCCGGGCTGGGAATCGAACCCAGACCCTCGCCGTGTGAAGCTAGAGCTTTAGCCACCAGGCCACTTCAGTTTAAAGAAAGAATAACGGGGAATTGAAGAGTATGTTGCCAGAGACTTATCAGTGTGAGAAGTCAACGATTCTCTTTGAATACAAAACCTTCTATGACTATTATAAACTACTCATTTCAAACAGCAATAACGTACGGAAGCACACGGGAAGTACGTCACTCTTTATGACTTTGAGTTAGCCAAGGTTAAATCTTCACCAAATTTTCACCAACAACATTTGCGTGCTTTCAAAACCATTATACGAATTTATATTACTCCCTGTAAACTTATTTGTAGCTCTCCTGAACAACAATTATCTTCCCACTGAACAAAACTCATGTTCTAACCAATAACCATCTTGTAGAAGGCAGCCAGGTGGTCGAGATCAGCCTTAATGTCTGTGCTGAGGAGGGAGTGGTAGCCCTCTCTGCCGCCCCAGAACACGAAGTTTTCAGCTCCAAGCTTCTTGGCGACCTCCAGACCTTTCTTTACTTGCGCAGCGGCATAGGCAGCTACGTGGGCATCACAGCTAGTCCCGGCCCCATGCATGTACCTTTGTGCAAATAAAGCAAAGCTCTGTATTCATTCACTGTAAGATATACCATGTTAGAAAAATTTATGATATATATATAAGACCTCACATATACAGTATAACGTAAATAGGCTCACTTCAAGATAGGTTCAATTAATAAAAGTTGGCTAAAGTTACACAAATTTTAATATGCATTTTTTTATTTTGCATCGAAACTAAGCTGGCAGCGTGATCAAATTTTGTTCAAATTTATATCATATAAAGTAGCTCGGGTTACCCAACCTCTCTAAGAATTTCCACATTATCATTGCTATTATAAAGTTCATGGGGAAGCGCTAAACCCATAAGGATCATACAACGCCTGTGGACAAGGAAAAGATCAAGACTTGATCCAAAGAAGGGAAGGGCAGCTCCAATTCCTTGGATCAGGAGACCTTCACCAGCATCATAGCACGACCATAAAGATCAGGGGACCTTCACCAGCATCAAGGCACTCCTACAAGAGAAGAATTTGCACAACGATGGTTAACTGTTTTCAAGGACAAAAATTTATGTGTTGCAGTATTTATATAATAACAATCTTGGTTTTTATATTAGACAAAGGTGATTGTGCAAATTTTCCTTGTTACCCCAAGATGAATCGTGATGAATGACCGCCAGTGAATAAACAAGAATGAACGGGGATTCGAATTATGGTCAATGCATACAACAGACCCAGCTCTGTTGTATGTGGTTGAGTGCTTACAGCGTTGACCCTGCTATAAGCATGAACCACAGTTCGAATACCTTTCCATTCTTCGGCTTGTTTATCATTATATTTTATAAAAAAAGCCAAGCAGTAAACCCGTATGAGTGATGCAGTGGCTGCAGGAAGTACCTTGGGTGAGCAAAGAGATTGCAAGTGGCCCAAAGCAGCTTGACGCCAGTCTTCTTCTGTAGTTCAGCAGCTAGCTCCACCAGCTGGTCCAGGAAGGTGTTGGTCTCAGCCAGTGTCTCACCCTCGGGAGCAATATCACGGTCATGGAATGTCCAATATTTGTTGCCTACACGGGAATGCGGTATTCTTGTATTAATAATTCAAACAGAGAGAAATTAAATAACCTATTTTCCTAGTTTTGAAAAACAATTATTATTATTATTAACAAGCGCTAAATCTCTAAGTCTTGAAATAACCCTAATGTTGATCGCCCAATGTTACTAAAACATTTTCTCTTAGGAGAGGTATAAAGGGTTTGGACAATTTTAACAAAGATATTTGTCTAAATTCATATTGTTGGGGCAGGTTTTTTGGTATCGTCATAACTAACTGCTTGTTACACTACACGTCTTAACTATCTCGAGTGTAAGTGCCAGATGTCTGGAAATTTTCTGAAAGGCATTGTACTGGGTGTCCAGGGAAGATCAACCCATACTGTTCTATGCCATATATCTAAAACATTATTATTATCAAATTTATTTACAGCCACATTTAAAGTAAAAAAAAATCTGAATGCTGTATACGTATTATTATTGCTACATTCTTGAGGGAACGCCAAACCTGTAATGATCATACTGCTCATGGGAAATAGGAATAAGGTTTGTTCCGAGGAGTGAATGGGTTGCTATAATTCTTTGTATTAAGTCCTTCACCCACATCAAGACTAGAAGGGTGAAGTCTGTAAAATGCCATACTCCATTATTATTATAATCAAATAGAAGCGCTAAACCACAGGGGTTATACAGCGCTGCAGGTTATTGTAGGATGCAGGGAGAGTGGGTTGTAAGAGGGAGATGGACGATTAGTAGGGTATGGAGTGCAAGATGACAGTGGATAGTGCAGGGGAGGAGGGTAGCAAGAGATCGAGGTAGAAGGGACTGAGGGAGGTGCTAGAGGTATAATCTTCAGAGTTTGTGTAGTAAGTCAGTTT